>JADRCD010214484.1:0-29586 GCA_019843815.1 Montemys delectorum | reverse complement strand
CTCTTTTCCATTTTTCTTCTTGCAGTTCTTTTAGATAGTAACAAATCTGGATCAGAGTATCTGACTGTGGTATGGCAACCCTATTCCTCCACTTGATGCCCTGTATTTCACCTAGAGATGGACTTTACAAGTTCCCTCTCCCCACTGTTGGGCATTTCATCTATGGTCCCTCCCTTTGAGTCCTGAGAGTCTCTCACCTTCAGTGGTCTGTGGTACAATCTAGAGACCCTCCCCACCTCACCTCCTACCTCTTGATTCTGCTAGCCTTCAGGCTTCAATCCTGTTTCCTCCACCCCAATACCTGATCATATTCCCCTTTTTCCTTCTTCTAGCCAGGATTCTCCCTTGCCTGTGATTGCTTTCTTCTCCTTCCCAAGTAGTATTGAAGCATCTTCACTTGAGACCTTCAGCTTGTTAACCTTCTTGAGTTCTGTGGATTGTACCCTGGATATTCTCTACTTTTTTGGCTAATATCCACTTATTAGTGAGTACATACCATGCATGTCCTTTTGTGTCTGTGTTACCTCACTCACGATGGTATTTTCTAGTTCCATCCATTTGCTTGCAAACCTCATGATACCCTCGTTCTTAATACCTGAATAGTATTCAAATGTGTAAATGGAATACATGTTCTGTATCCATTCTTCTGTTGTGGGACATCTGGGTTGTTTCCAGCTCCTGGCTACCACAAATAAGGCTGCTATGAACATAGTGGAACATGTACTCCTGTGGCATGATGGAGCATTTTTTGGTTATATGTTTAAGAGTGGTATAGCTGGGTCTTCTGCTAGAATTTCTAATTTTTTTCTCCAGCTTGACTTTCAGAGTTGTTTTACCTGCTTGCAATCCCAAAAACAATGGAGGAGTGTTACTCTTTCTCAACATTCTCAACAATTGTAGAGTTGGTGGGGTCCGGCAACTGCTCTCCCACAGGGCATGGCCACTGGGGAGCCCGGACTGGTAAAGTGAACTGTGCTTATCCTACACTGTTGCCAGTCAGGTGTCTGGCTATGGGGAAGTCACTGGACACCGCTGGGGTCGGAGGGGAGGAGTGAAGTCTGAGGTCCCAGGGACATCAGGGGCTGGCTCAGGGGTCCCCAGGGCCTGCAGGGAGACTGGTTCTCAGGCTCCTGGGCACCCAGGTGCCGCTGTGAGCCATTGAAGAGCTGAGAACAGAGTGGGGGCCTGCAGGCTGGATCTAGTCCAAGGTGGAGAGGGAAAAGAGGAGAGATCTCTGGCTGGATCCCATGGGGATAGTTCTTGGTTTGTAGATGGTAGCAGGTTTGAGCTTGGTCTTGATGGTGGCCATGGCTGGGAGCATGGAGAGGCCTTCTATGGGAGATTAGACAGCTCTTTAGGAGAAAGCCTTCTCTATTGTTCCCCATGATGGATCCTGATGAAAAGAGGCTTTCTGTGGTTTTAAGGCATTTATTGTCATGATGGAAAGTGGATGAGTAAAACCTTACCCTCCTTCTCAGGAGAGGCCTGAGGTTAAATACCTTTTGTAGGGAGGAGTATCTGGGAAGGAGATTTTACTAGCTAAGTCCTCCAGATCTTTAGGTACCTCATTAAAATGGAGATCTGGCTTAGGCTACATGACTACAGGTCACATCCTCTACCTGTAGAGGGGCTTGGGTTTCTGCGCCTATGTGACTGATGGCCACAAATCTATGGAGGGCTGTAGCTACGTGATGGGAGCCGGGTGCCCAGGAGAGGGGGAAAACTCTTTCTGTCCCTTCAAGGTCACCAGGGTTTGTATTCTTTGCTCAACCAGGAACCAGGCTGTCTTTCAAGCTCCTACAGCCAACATGTGCTGTCACCCGAGTTTTTGATCTTAGCCATTCTGATTGGTGTAAGGTGGAATCTCAGGGTCGTTTTGATCTGCATTTTCCTGATCACTAAGAACTTTGAACATTTCTTTAAGTGCTTCTGAATCATTTGGGATTCCTCTGTTGTGAATCCTCTCTTTAGTTCTATAGCCCATTTTTTGATTGGGTTGTTTAGTGTTTTGGAGGTTAGCACCTTGAATTCTTTATATATTTTGGATATTAGCCCTCTATTACATGTGGGGTTAGTAAAGAATGTTTCCCAATCTATAGGTTGATAATTTGTCCTATTGACAGTGTCTTTTTGCCTTTCAGAAGCATTCCAGTTTCATGAAGTACCATTTATCAATTCTTAATCTTAGGGACTGAGCCATTAAAGTTATGTTCAGGAAATTTCCCCCATGTCCATGAATTCAAGGCTCTTTCCCACTGTTTTTCCCCCTTTTGTTTTTTAAAGACCAGGTTTCCCTGTACAGCCCTGGCTGTCCTGGAACTCACTCTGTAGACCAGGCTGGCCTCGAACTCAGAAATCTGCCTGCCTCTGCCTCCCAAGTGTTGGGATTAAAAGCATGCACCACCATCTTTCCCACTTTCTCATCTATTAGATTCAATGTATCTGGTTTTAGGTTTTTAGATCCTTGATCCACTTGACTTGACCTTTGTGCAAGATGAAAAATATGGATCCATTTTAATTTTTCTACATACTGACTGCCAGTTAGACCAGCAACATTTATTGAAGATGCTTTATTTTTTCATTATATATTTTTGGCTTCTTTGTCAAAAATCAAGTGTCCATAAGTATGTGGTTTTATATCTGGGTCTTCAATTCTATTCCATTGATCAACCTGTAAAATACTATGCTTTTTTTTATCACTATTACTCTTTAATACAGCTTGAAGTTAGTGATGGTGATTTCCCCAGAACTTCTTTTATTATCAAGAATTCTTTTTGTTATCCTGAGTTTTTTGTTTTTCCATATGAAATTGACAATTGCTCTTTCATTTTCTTTGGTGAATTGTGTTGGAATTTTGATGGGGATTGCATTGAATCTGTAGACTGCTTTTGGTAGGATGGCCGTTTTTCACTATGTTAATCCTAACAAACCATGAGCATGGGAGATATCTTCATTTTCTGAGGCCTTCTTTGATTTCTTCCTTGAGAGTCTTGAAGCTCTTGTCATATAGATGCCTTTCACTTGTTTGGTTAGTGTTACTCCAAGAAATTTCATATTGTTTGTGACTATTGTGAAGGGTGTTGTTTCCCTATTATTTTTCTCAGCCCATTTATCATTTCCATAAAGGAGGGCTACTGATTTGTTTGAATTAATTTTATATCAGGCCACTTTGACAAAGTTGTTTATCAGCTGTAGATGTTCTCTGGTAGAATTTTTGGGGTTGTTTATGTATCATATCATCTGCAAATAGTGATACCTTGACTTCCTCTTTGCCAATTTGTGCTCCCATGATCTCCTTTTATTGTCTTATTGCTCTAGCTTGAACTTTGAGTGTTATAACTGCAAGGCAAGTGTGATTATCCTTGTCTTTTCTCTGATTTTAGTGGGATTGCTTCAAGTGTCTCTCCATTTAATTTGATATTGGCTGGTTGGTTTGCTGTATATTGCTTTTAGTATGTTTAGGTATGTGCCTTAAATTTCTGATTTATCCAATATTGTTAGCATTAAGTGTTGTTATATTCTGTGAAATGCTGTTTTAGTATCTAATACGATGATCATGTGATTTTTTTCCTTAGAATTTGGTTATATAGTGGATTACATGAATGGATTTTCATATATTGAACCAACCTTGTATCCTTGGGATGAAGCTTCCTTGATCACGGTGAATGATCGTTTTGACATATTCTTGGACTCTGATTGCTAAAATTTTATTGAGTATTTTTGTATTGATATTCATAATCAAAAATCATCTGAAGTTCTCTTTTTGTAGGGAATTTTTGTAGTTTAGGTATCAGAGTACTTGTGACTTCATAGAATGAATTAGGTAAAGCTCCTTCTGTTTTTATTGTATGGAATAGTTTGAGAAATGTTGATATTATCTTTTCCTTGATGGTCCGGTAGAATTCTGCACTAAAGCCATGTGGCTCTAGGCTTTTTTTTTTTTTTTTCTTTTGTGGTTGGGAGGTTTTTAATGACTTCTTCTATTCCCTTAGGTGATATGGCCCATTTAGAAAATTCGCATACTCTTGATTTAACTTTGGTATGTGACATCTGTCTAGAAAAATCTTCCATTTTTTCTATATGATCCAGTTGTTTATAGGCTTTTGTAGTAGGATCTGATGATTTTTAGATTTTCAGCAGGTTCTGTTGTTATGTCACCTTTTCACTTCTGATTTTGTTAATTCAGATAGTGTCTCTGTGCACTTTATTTAGATTGACTAGGGGTTTATCTATCTTGTTGATTTTCTCAAAGAACCAGCTTTTGTTTTTTGTTTATTCTTTGTATAATTCTCTTTGTTTCTATTTGATGGATTTCTGCTCTGAGTTTGATGATTTCCTACCTTCTACTCCTCTTGGGTGTGTGTGCTTCTTTTTGTTTTAGTGCTTTCAGGTATGCTGTTAAGTTGCTAGTGTAAGATCTCTCCAATTTCTTAAGGAAGGCACTTAGTGCTTTGAATTTTCCTCTTAGCACTACTTTCTTTGTATCCCATAGATTTAGGTATGCTGTGTCATCTTTTTCATTGAATTCCAGAAAGTTTTTAATTTCTTTCTTTATTTCTTCCATGACCAAGTGATCACTATGTAGAGAATTGTTCTATTTCCATGGGTATAGAGGTTTTCTGTTGTCTTTGTTATAGAAGTCTAGTCTTAGTCAATGGTGATCTGATAGGATCCATAGTGTTATTTCAATTTTCTTGTATCTGTTTAGGCATGTTTTGTGTCCAATTATATAGTCAGTTTTGGAGAAGGTACTATGAGGTGCTGAGATGTAGGTATATTCTTTTGTTTTAAGTGAAATGTTCTCTATATATGTGTTAAATCCATTTGGTTCATAACCTCTATTAATTTCATTGTGTCTCTGTTAAGTTTCTGTTTCAATAACCTATCCATTGGTGACAGTAGATACCATTGGGGTGTTGAAGTCTCCCACATGTATTGTGTGGGTTTCGTGTGTGTTTTGAGCTTTAATGAAGTTTCTTTTATGAATGTGGGTGCCCTTGCATTTGGGGCATAGATCTTTAGAATTGAGACTTTCTTTTGGTAGGTTTTTCCTTTGGTGCAAATTAAGTGCTGTTCCTCTTTTTGCTTGAGAGCTTATGGATTAAAGTCTATTTTGTTGGACACTAGAATTGTAACTACCACTTGTTTCCTGGGACCATTTTCTTGGTAGACTTTTTCCAGCCTTTACATTGAGGTAGTGTCTGTCTTTGTCTATTGAGGTGTATTTCTCATGTGCAGCAAAATGCTGGATCCTGCATGTTTATCCAGTCTGTTAGCTTATGTCTTTTCATTGGAGAATTGAGTCCTTTGATATTGAAAGGTATTAAAGACAGACGATTGCTAGTTCCTGTTATGGTTGTTGTTTTAGGTGGCGTTATGCATATGTGATTCTCTTCTTTTGATTTTGTTGTGTGATGATTAATATCTTGTTTTTTTCTTTGGTGTGGGTACCCTCCTTGTGTTGGAGTTTTCCTTCTAGAAAATCCTCTATAGGGCTGATTGGTGTATAAATATTGTTAAAAATTCAGTTTTATCACGGAATATTTTTGTTTCTCCATCTCTAATGATTGAGAGTTTTGCCAGTTATAGTAGCCTGGGCTGGCATTTGTGTTCCCCTAGGGTCTGCATGACCTCTGCCCAGGCTCTTCTGGATTGAGAAGTCTGGTGTAACTAATTCTGATAGGTCTGCCTTTATATGTTACTTTGCATTTTCCTGTTACAGGTTTTAATATTCTTTCTTTGTTCTGTGCATTTAGAGCTTTGATCATTATGTGATGAGAGGATTTTCTTTTCTGGTCCAATATATTTGATGTTCTATAGGCTTCTTGTACATTTATGGCCATCACTTTCTTTAGGTTGTGGAAGTTTTCCTCTATGATTTTGTTGAGATGGGAATCTTCTCTCTGTCTTCTATCCCTATTACTGTTAGATTTGGTCTTTTCATTGTGTCTTGGATTTCCTGGATGTTGAGGATTAGAATTATTTTTATGTTTTCAATTTTCTTTGATAGTTGTGTCAATATCTTCTAAGGTATCTTCTATGCCTTAGATTCTCTCTTCTATATCTAGTATTCCATTATTGATGCATACATATGTAGTGCCTGACTTCTTTCCTAGGTTTTTCATATCCAGGGTTGCCTACATTTGTGTTTTATTTATGGTTTCTACTTCCATATTTAGGTCGTGGACTGATTTGTTCAATTCCTTCAATGTCTGGTTGTTTTTCCTGTACTTCTTTAAGGACTGTATTTGTTTCTTCTTTAAGGACTTTTAACTCTTTACCTATGTTTTCCTGTAATTTTTTTCAGTAAGTTATTTATATCCTCCTTAAATGAGGCTATTATCTTCATGAGTTAAGATTTTAGGTCAGCATCCTCCTTTCCAGGTGTGTTGGAGTATCCAGGGTTTGCTGTGGTGGGAGACCTGGGTTCTGATGATGCCAGGGTATATTGGCTTCTGTTGCTTATGGTTTTGAGCTTTCCTCTCATCACTTCGTTATCTCTGGTGTTAGCTGGCCTGGGTGTCTCTGTCTGGAGCCTGCCTTCTGTTTCCCTTGGTTGCTGCAGGTCTCCTAGGAGGACTGTAGCCCTGGCTGTAACAAACATCCTGGGAGGCCTTCAGACTATGGGGTCTTCAGTGGAGCTGACAAGCTCTATTGTTACTTTTTATTATCACTAATCATTCTTCATAATAATTACAGAGATTTATCTGAGGTGTAACATGTAGTAATTTAACTCTTATTTTTTTTAATGTAACCAGTTGTTTTATGATATCACAGTGTATGTGGTTATTAACCTAGTTATGGAGAATTATATGAATCTTAATAAATGTCCAAACTCTTAAATATATTTATCAACAGATGAATATATATGCCTATGTACAAGGAGTAGAAGAGTTGGGGCTTACAGTACACTTTGTTCAATTGTCAAAGTAAGTAGCAAATTACACATGTGTATGTGTTATGTTATAAGTGCATAATATCAATATATCACCCCAAAATATAAACTACAAGATTTATTTCTACAAAGTCAAATTAAGCCAAATGGATAGTTCATATATCTAAATATCTTGATAGTCAATGATATTCCTCATGAATATTTGCTAAATTTTTCTTATCTCAGAATTTAATTTCAGAAAATATGTGTTGCTCTCTTTTCTATGTTCCTTGATCTATGATTGATCCTGCATATAAAAGTTTTAATATTTATGTATATATTTGCATATATATTTATGTTTCATAATTCTATATTTTATCCTTGTTTAATCAAGACTCCCTTGGTTAAAGGAGGTCTTTGGTATCCTCTAAACATATTGCATGCCATTTTAGTCTTTTGCTCTAGTAGTGCTGAAGGATTACCAATATTAATATATTTTAATTTTACAACCTCATTTTCAGGTAAGTATTTATTAACTAATACCTCACTTTACTGTGGACTTTGTTTTCCTATTTCTCTGCCTGTCTTTGTTCACCTGGTAATTAAGATTTGTCTTACTGCATACAAACTGCCACTGTCCGTTCTTTCTGAATGTTTGTTGAGTGGGATCAGAAAAGGCTGTGTGTTGAGCTGATTTCCTCCCACTTGGAGATAAGCCTGTCTGTATACTCTCATGGGATCTCATAGAATTATGAATTTCTTCCATTTTTTTTTTTTTTTGGAAAAGAAACTAAATGTAGCTGTAAAAGATCCTAAGACACTGTTTCTTACATTCCTTTTCAGTGTTTTTTGTTTTTTTTGTTTTTTTTTTTTAATCTCAGAACAGGGAAGTTATCCTTATGTTCATATTCTGATAATTACTCCCGTGAACACTGGAATACCTAGAGAGATCTTCTGATGCTGTTCAGAATTCTTTCCCTTCCCAATCTTCCCCTGGCATATTATTACTATTATAAAGTTTAAATGCATGTTTCAAGTCTATAATCTATAATAAGAGATGATGAAATTTTCCTTTGTTGAGGACAGAACATACTAATATATTAAATAACAAATAGACAAATAAACATTTGGAAAGCCAAGTGACAAAAAAAAATACAACTTGATAAACAGGGTACATGAGAAAATGCTCAAAAGGAAGGAAACTCTAGTAAGAACAATATGCAGGCTCATAACACAACCCATTTTAAAATCACAGAAATATTTTAAGAAAAATATTGTACTTATATGGTCCCCAAAATTCCACCAAGGAACTCCTAAACCTAATAAACAACTTTAGCAAAGTGACTGGATATAAAATTAACTCAACAAATCAATGGCCTTCTTCTACATAAAGGATAAACAGGCTGAGAAAGAAATTAGGGAAACAACACCCTTTGTGATAGTCAAAAATAATGCAAAATACCTTGGTGTGACTCTAACCAAGCAAGTGAAAGAACTGTATGACAAAAAACTTCAAGTCTCTGAAGAAAGAAATCTAAGAAGATCTCAGAAGATGGAAAGAGCTCCCATGCTCACGGATGGGCAAGATTAATATAGTAAAAATGACCATCTTACCAAAAGCAACCCAGATTAATTGCAATCCCCTTCAAAATTCCAACTCAATTCTTCATAGAGTTAGAAAGAGCAATTTGCAAATTCATTTGGAATAACAAAAAACCCAAGCTAGCTAAAACTATTCTCAACAATAAAAGAACTTCTGGGGGAATCACCATCCCTGATTTCAAGCTGTATTACAGAGTAGTAGTGACAAAAACTGCTTGGTAATGGTACAGAGACAGGCAGGTAGATCAATGGAACTGAATTGAAGAACCAGAAATGAACTCACAAACCTATGGTCACTTGATCTTTGACAAAGGAGCTAAAACCATACAGTGGAAAAAAGACAGCATTTTCAACAAATGGTGCTGGTTCAACTGGTGGTCAGTATGTAGAAAAATGAAAATTGATCCATTCCTATCTCCTTGTACAAAGCTCAAGTCCAAGTGGATCAAGGACCTCCACATAAAACCAGATACACTGAAACTAATAGAAAAGAAATTGGGAAAGAGCCTCGAGCACATAGGCACAGAGGAAAATTTCCTGAACAGAACACTAATAGCTTATGCTCTAAGATCAAGAATTGATGAATGGGACCTCATAAAATTGCAAAGCTTCTGTAAGGCAAAGGACACAGTCAATAGGACAAAATGGTGGTAACTAACTGATTAGGAAAAGAAATTTATCAACCCTACATTCAATAAAGGGCCAATATGCAATATATACAAAGAACTCAAGAAGTTAGACTCCAGAGAACCAAATAACCTATTAAAAATGGGGTACAGAGCTAAACAAAGAATTCTCAACTGAGGAATATCAAATGGATGAGAAACACCTAAAGAAATGTTCAACCCCCTTAGTCATCAGAGCCATGCAAATCAAAACAACCCTGAGATTCCACCTCACACCAGTCAGAATGGCTAAGATCAAAAACTCAGGTGACAGCAGATGCTGGCAAGGATGTGGAGAAAGAAAACTCCTCCATTTTTGGTGGGATTGCAAGCTGGTACAACCACTCTGGAAATCAGTTTGGTGTTTCCTCAGAAAATTAGACATAGTACTACCTGAGGACGCAGGTATACCACCTTCCTGGGCATATACCCAGAATATGCTCCAACATGTAATAAGGACACATGCTTGATTATGTTCATAGCAGCCATTCCAGAAGCTGGAAAGAACCCAGATGTCCCTTAACAGAGGAATGGATATAGAAAATGTGGTACATTTACACAATGGAGTACTACTCAGCTATTAAAAACAATGACTTCATGAAATTCTTAGGTAAATGGATGGAACTAGAAAATATCATCCTGAGTGAGGTTACCCAATCACAATAAAACACACATGGTATGTACTCACTGATAAGTGGATATTAGCCTAAAAGTTCGGAATATCCAAGATACAATTCACAGACCACATGAAACTCAAGAAGACCAATGTGTGGATACTTTGGTGCTTCTTAGAAGCGAGAACAAAATATCCATGGGAGGAGGTACAAAGACAAAGTGTGGAACAGAGACTGAAGGAAAAGACATCAAGCGATTGCTTCACCTGGGGATCCATCCCATATACAGTCACCAAAACCAGATACTATTTTGGAAGCCAACAAGTGCTTGCTGACATGAGCCTGATATCCTGTCTCCTGAGAGGCTCTGCCAGTGCCTGACAAATACAAAAGTGGGTGCTCTCATCCAACCATTGGACTGAGCACAGGGTCCCCAATGGAGGAGCTAAAGAAAGGACTCAAGGAGCTGCAGGTGTTTGCAGCCCCATAGGAGGAACAACAATATGAATGAACTAGTACCCCTCCCAGAGCTCCCAGGGACTAATCCACAAACCAAAGAGTACACATGGAGGGACCCATGGCTCCAGCTGCATATATAGAAGAGGTGGCCTAGTCGGTCATAAACGGGAGGAGGGGCCCTTGGTCCTGTGAAGGTTGGATGCCCCAGTGTAGGGGAATACCAGGACCAGGAAGTGGGAATGGGTAGGTTGGTGAGCAGGGGGGAGGGGAGATAGAATAGGGGGTCTTTGGAAGCAGAAACCAGAAAAGGGGATAACAATTGAAATGTAAATTAATAAAATATCTAATAAAAACAGTAAAAAGAAAAATATCAAATAGGAATGTGCACATTTTATTTTGTTTTAGTGTAAGTCTGTATTAAGTGAATTGAAAGGGGAAGGGATCGGACATTTGGGTTTTGGCAAGCTTGGAAGTACACACTTTTGATCCCAGCACTCAAGAAGCAAAAGCAGGTAGACCTCTATGTATTCAAAGCCAGCTGGGTCTACATAAGGAATTTTAAGCCACTCACAGCTAAGTGGTGAGATTTTATTTGAAAGCCAAACCAAGGCCAAAAGAATCCCAAACAAACAAACCAACCAACCAACATACCAAACATACCAAAGAAAACAAATTGAAGAGTTTCCAATGATGATGTTTATTTTTAACTGTTTTTTATTTAGCATTGTATTGATTTGGCATACTCAGTAATAATTCCAAAGATCTAGCAAAGTTTAGCAACCCTAGCCTTGCAAAAGAAGTATTCAAATCAGCATTATTTTAGATATCTATTTAAAAGATCTTCTGGATGACTAGAAATTATATTTTTCTTGAAACAATAAAAAGATAAACAACAGATTGTGAAAGCATAAATCAGGACAAATTTTAAAAAATAAATATTTTGTCAGGACATAAATCAAACCAGTATTCAGTCTAGGTATATCTCCTGGAGAAATAAACTAAAATTAAAAAAAAAGGCTTTTAGAACAAATATGTTTATTGTTAAACTATTGCTTTATAACTGCAATATTTTAAAGACATTGCCATGAGAAAGGCCATGAGTTAAATTAATTGACTCATTCAGACATTTTATACCTTTATAATTATTAAAGTACTTATAAAATATTAACTATAAAATATTAATGAGATAAACCTACATCAGTTAAGGATAATGTATTTTCTACTATTCTATGTTAAATTTATTAAGTTTGTTTATTTCTGTCGATGTGGGAAAGAATGAAAGATGATAAATAAATAATACATAGGTAGATGGTTAAATATGGATAGATAGATAGATTGATAGATAAATCATTAAAAGATAATATAGTGTAGATGATAGACTGATAATGATGATAGATGATAGATAAAAGATAGATAATTAGGTAGATGGATAAAAGATAGGTAGATAGATAGATAATAGATAGATAGATAGATAGATAGATAGATAGATAGATAGATAGGGATAATGTGAATTCCAAAGTGCATGTGTTTAGGTCAAAGACAAATTGTATGACTTGGAGAAGTCAATACCCTTCTTCTACTCTGTCACTTTAATGATAATTGCAGATGTCAAGCTTGGTGGCTAATGCCTTTACCCACTGAGCCATCAGGCTAATCTCTTATCTACCATAATTCATAATAAAAACCAATATATAAAACATGCCAGCCAGTTAGAATTAAATGCACACATGCTCATATATTCTAAAGGAATGATGTAAAGGTAGTAGAAAATGCAAAATTATGGAATAAAACATAGATTCTCAGTGGGTCAGCATGTTCTGCCTATGACTCACTGTTAACTTCAACTGACCTAAGCAAGCTATGTGATACCCAGATTTAGTCAAGTTCCTGAATCAACATTACTACATCAAAGTGTCAGCTTAATAAATGAGCTGTCACATACACAAAGCAGTTAGAGCATTGCCTGGTACAAATTCAGGGCTCTTTAAATAGTAGCTATTAATTAGATAATGTGAGTTCTAAAGGGATATGTTGAGTTTGAAATTTTTTTTCATTTTATTTTCTATTTTCAAATCAGTGGGCATGAAGAAGCAGGTAGGGAATTTTATTTTCCAAATTTAGCCCCGATGGTATGAAGGGCTTAGAAATTTCATGCTCAGCTTGACGAAATTTCTGGAGGCTTCCTTCATTTCTCGCATGTGGTGCTTTCCTCCCCCATCAGCAGCTGCTGTTTATCAAACAAAAAGAAGCAGGTTTTAAGGATATTCTGTATCTGTTATTTATTTTATGTTTTATAAATATCAAAACCATCCTTAAGTGTTAGGAAATCTGATTCTGATTAAACAGTTTGGTCAAGTTCAATGCTGTAATCCGTTAAATATTCAGCAACTCTAACGGTGACTTTTCCTATACACTAAAAATTACCATCATCTCCAAACGACTCTTCCCTCTGACTTCTAAAAGAGAATGCATGGGTTTACGACTTTAACTGATGCGCAAGGAGACCAAGCTTTTAAAATAGCCATGCAGAGATACTTTATTGTGAAAGATAAAAGATATTCCGTAAAGTAGTTGAGGAATCAGGCTGGGTTCAATTTAAGATCAACATATCTATTTTACTTACAAGTCTACAACTGCTTAATTTCCTTCTTTACAACTATCAATACTTATCTAGAGCCTCTCAACCATTTTGAGAATATATATACAAATATATAAGTACATTTATACATATATGTTATATATAGCTATTATAAATGGAAAGACAAACATATTGTAAATGTAAAAAAATAATTATTTATTATAAATGGGAAGATACATTCTATATGTATAAATATATATCATAAATAGGAAAATACTGCATTAAACTCTTCTAAAATGAGAAGTAACACATCAGTTTACGTAAACTAAATTACAAAAATAACTTGATTCTCAGTGTGATGGAATCCAGCCATCACCAATAATTTCTTCTTTCAATGATTTTTTTATTTCTAGCTTTTCATTATAATCATGGTCATTCAATCTTTATGCTCTAACAAATAAATGTTTACCATTTTCATGATAAAAATCAATCATTTGCAAGTATATTAGACATAGGCTGTTTCTAGATTATCAGAAATCAATTGTATTGGCTAGTGAACTGTATTGCTTGGTACAAAGGCTCCTACTGAATAATTACTATAAGCAAGAAATATGTGAGACATTCCTAGTACTCAAGCTAGATGATATCCAACCTACACAAGCCCTACAGATAGAAAGAGTTTGTGCTGAACATTTATCTGCTTCCCAGTGGAACTTAGGATACAGTTAGAAGACACGGGTAAAAAGGACTTTCAAAACAGTTAATGGGCTCTGTAGTAAGCCTACAACATCTGCATCTATAGAATTTCTTTCCACTAAATAAATTGGTAGACAGGTACAAAGATTATACAGCTATATATTTAAATATACAGTGATGGAATTGATCTTGGGATCAGGGGAGATTTCCCTTATTATCACTACCTTCAAACATGAGCTGTCCTATTCTTTTTCCGGTCTGTCAGCATTGTTGATCCCATGAATCTGTGTGTGTATTTGTGTGTGTGTGTGTGTGTGTGTGTGTGTGTGTGTGTGTCTGTGTGTATGTGTGTGTGTGTGTGTGTGTGTGTGCGCGTGCGTGCATGCGTGCGTGCGTGTCTATGAGTGTAGACACATATAGTCTCTTCCGCTTAAACTGAATCAATGACTTGAGTGTCTGTAGTGAGAAAGAGAACTAAAATACTAAAATAGATTCTTCCATCTTTGCTTCTTACCTACTGATTAAGTATCACTAGATTCAGGGAAATTAGAGGAAATGTCTCCCGTAGAAAACTTCTTAGCCACCATGTCTATTAGCCTCATGGTTAACTAGTCAGTCTCTTTTCAGAGATTTTAAACCAACTCATCCTACATTCTCCCCACTAGGTCTGTCATCCTTCACCTAATATTCTCTCTAAAACATCATATCAATATTACAGTGCATCCACTCATAAGCACTGGACCTCTCACTATCCACTTTGTGCTGTGGCTTCTTCCTTAGAAAGTGGCTCATAGAGCTGTCTTCTCTAAGAGACAACCGAGGCTGCTTGGTATAAAGGACACACTGAACATCCCCACTCTGAGTAAAGGTCTGGGCTGTTCTCTTCTGCTGCCCCATCTCCTTGTACTGCCCTGTCATCTATCCACTCCAGCCAGATACCTGGCCTGAGCTAACTCCAATTGCCAAGCACCTATCTTACTTATCACTCTCTGATTAATTGGCCTATATTTAAGGGTCATTCCATGTCAATACATCCCTTTACTGTCATATGAACTCTCAGTTGTGCAGTTGTAGAGAGAGATGGTGTTACATAAAAATCATCCCATCTTTAAGACTTTTCCTATGTGAATTCTAATGTGGTTCTGAGTGAGAATGGGCCCATCCCTCTTCCTGCTCAAGCGAATCCTTCCCTACATCTCCCTTCTACTTTTTCTTTTAGACTTTAGATCAATGCTGCGACCCATGTTTTCAAGGATTTTCTTTATTATTGTTTTTTAGTATGACCTGAGTATGTTTACTGTATTTAATCAATAAAAATGATATTTATTATTGATTATTTCTGACTCAAGCTTTAAGAGAAATTCTGACTATGAAAAGCTCTTTCAATCAAATTATATATGTGACATTTTATATTCAGTAACACATGCAAAAACAAACCAAAACAAACAAAACAAAAATGAATGATTTCCTTTTGTGAGCTTACTCCAAAAGCAGTTTGAAGTAAGGACTCCTATTTCTAACTTCATTTTAGTTTAGTTTAGTTTAGTTTAGTTTAGTTTAGTTTAGTTTAGTTTAAAAAAAAATGAGTCACAGAAGTGCAACTAACTAAGAGAAGTTTTGTTGATGTTGTTGTTGCTGGGACTAGAGCCAGAGCTCTGACCTTCTTGCTTCGAAACTACGCTTTTATCCATTAAAATACTTCCTAAATATTTTATGCATAAGTTTGTTGGTAAAGTATAAATGATGCAAAACATAGCAAACAAAACAAAAATGCATGATTTTCTTTTGTGTTTGTTTCTAATATCTTGCCCTTGGTTCACTGTCAGTTCCAGGTTCATGTAGTTGTGTGTGTGTGTGTGTGTGTGTGTGTGTGTGTGTGTGTGCATGTATGTATATGAGTTTATATGTGTGCTTGTATGTGTATGGGTGCATATGTGTGTGTGCAAGTTCTCATATGTGTGTGTGAGTGTGCATGTATGTGCATGAGTGAGTATGTGTGTTTGTATGTGTGTGTGCATATATGTGTGCTGCTATGAATTTGTGTCCTTGTGTGTGTGTGCATTCATGCAGCTCTTCACCTCTTGTTGCTTTTATTTCTACTGCTTTGAAAATGTTTGGTCACAGCTTAACTAGCAAATTTGAGATAAGGATTCTGAGGAATCATTCATTTATTTTTGTAACTAACATTTAGATTTAACCATTGCTGGCTCTTCAATATGTTTTAATTAAAATTCATGAACACTGGTGGCAAGTAAAGGAACAGACCAAAAGAGACATTACTGCTGCCTGCCAGGTTTAGAGGCAAAGCACAAAATGAACGATGCTCTTCTGTTTGAGAGGTAAAGCAGCTGGGAGCCTGCACCCAGAGGAGTAGAGAGCAGGACCTTTCCTAATTCCTCCCTCCAAAAATACAACCATGGCAGAACTAAGTCAGCAGAAGCCAGGCTGAGTGGGCAAGTCAGCTCTCTGGCAAGTTACAGTGTCAGAGCACTGGGGTTGATGAGCCATCTCAGGGGACCTTATTTGGAAGGGCGGTGTCAACCCTGCTGTCACATCAAAGTTCTGTCAGTCAGAAACATTGCTCTAGACCACTGCTTCCCTCCTCATGTACTTTAAATTCAGATGCAGCTAAGCATCTCCCCTTGAAATCCTTCTTTGCCTTGTCAGTTAACAGAGCAATTACTGGGCCAAAGGGAATTCTAAAATTCTTTTCATCTTTTTTGTTTTGTTTTGTTTCTTTTTGTTCTGTTTTGTTTTTGCTTTTTTTTTTTCTTTTGTCTGTGGCATCTAAACTGAGAAATACATTGGAGTTTTCACTGCTAATACTTACACTGAAGCCTGTACTAGAACTTTTTACTCTTGTACCTCCTTGGCTTCTGTTTTCATTATGGTCTTTGGAACTGTCATGTGTATGGTTCATTGTCTTCTCTGCTGGAAAGTGATATAGCTCTGTGGGAAATATTGGATATTAGCTGTTTCCTGTGAGCAATGATACATATAAATAATATTTTGAGTATATTGGTAATAATTAGAGCAAGAGGGAGCACAACCTTAGGATGAAAAGAAGCAGAGGAGGAGTCATCACATTAGTCTCATTTGTACTGGAGATTGAGGAGGTCTCTCAACTGTGTTTCAAAGTCAATGATGAAGTATCTTTATGTCTGAGTTAAATAACCTAAAATTCTGAGATGATCAGTGTATCTGTGACTTTGTTATCATCAAATACATGTGAGTGTACATATATAAATATATTGTAAATTATTCACCCACTTCCTGACTATATTATGTTATTATAAACATATATTATGTTATATATAAACATATATAAACATATATATACATATGCAATTTTTTTTACATTTTCTTCCAAAATGTATCCATCATCCAACTTTTAATACATTTTGAGGATCACATATATTATTTTCTCATGACAGCTGAAATCCATTATTTTCAGTATTCAGAGTGGTAGGCTAAACAATGGGTGTTAATTTTCTTTTACATAGGAGAAAATGAAATTGAAGTAATTTATGTCTAATTTTATAAGTAAATATGGCCTGTCTACTTAGTATCACTCTGGAAATGCAAGAGTCAGGTTGTTAAATCTTAAATTCTGACAGGACCCACATGGCACCTATTTATACATTCCCATCTTTTGTTTGCACAGGATGCTCACATTCCTGAAAGGCCCATATATTCAAGGCACCTGCCCACCACTTATATTATTTCTGTTCTCAGACTCTTGTTTTTTATACTATATCATGAAGTCAAGAGTGGGGATCTGACTCAGTGGGAATAGCTTGATTTACAATCACGAGGTTTGGATCCCCAGCACTGACATCAAGGTCAGGTAAGGTAGTGTTGGAGCAGGTCAGTACAGGTGACGGATTCCTAGAGCTATCCAGCCAGGCTAGTTGAAATCAAGAGTTCCAGATTTAGTGAAGAGATGCTGTGTCGTGAAGTAAGATGACACATGGTTTAAAAAGACATCATCATGTGGAATTCTAGTTTCCATAGGCAGACACATGTCATTTACTCCTACATATACATGCTTATACACAGGAATACATACAAATACCTGTAAAACACATACACGCACACACACACACACACATACACACACACACACACACACACACACACACACACACACACAGAGAGAGAGAGAGAGAGAGAGAGAAAGAAAGAGAGAGGGGGGGAAACAGAGAGAGAAAGAGAAAAGAAAACCATAAAACATGCCTCTGTTTTGCTTTCTTCCATATAGAAAAGGACATGCACAATGAAGGTTAGCCCAGGACTATGTTTTCATGGATCACTGAAACCCTGTTTTCTGTAGCCGTTCAAGGATATGATCAGCTTCTTATCAGTACTTCCTGAAATTTTAGTCTCTGATTACTATACCCCTTGGTTGGTTATATGTGTTTACTTCCTCCTAAAACTCCACTTATCATACTTTTATTTATTTTTTAAGTTACATGTCAACATTTGAATACTAAGTCTCTCTATTGTTTTGGTTATTACTGCCATATGTTGTAGTTCTGTAGAACAAATCCCACAGTTATATTTAATTTATTTATCATTTTAATACCCAAACCAGGTAAAGATACAACAATGAAAGAGAGAGAAAGAGAGAGAGAGAGAGAGAGAGAGAGAGAGAGAGAGAGAGAGAGAGAGAGAGAGAACTATAGCCTGATAGGGAAATACAAATTGAAACAATTTTGAGATTTCATCTTACTCTAGTTAAAATGCTTAAGATGAACAAAATAATGGATAACAAAGGCTGGAAAATGTAGAAGAAAGCTTTTATGCAGCTAAAGACATAGCTGATCAAATGAAGCAGAAATAGACAGAATAGGAAAGAATAGTTGCAAGCTCTATATCTGACAAAGGGTTTACATCCAGAAGACACAAAGAACTAAAGACTCAAAAAACTTAAAGGATTCATCCAAAACTGGGCAACAGACCTTAACTGAATGTTCTGAAAAGAGGAAATAAAAGTGGTAAAGAGATATCTCAGAAATCATTGTGGAGAAGTTGCAAAAAGCTAAAAATAAATGTGTATTATGATCCAGTTTCTCCTTAACAGAATGCCCAAAGGATGAAAGATCCTACTTCACAGACACTTGCTCAGCTATTTCATTGCTGTTCTATTCACAATAGCTGGGAAATGGAAAGAACACAAATGTCCATGAACTGGCAAAGAGACAATGGATGTATATTACAGAACATTATACAGCTGTAAGGAACATGACATCATAATATTTGCCGATAAGTTCATGAAACTACAAAAGCTTATATTGGGAGAAGAAAACCAGACACAGAAAGACAAATGTTTCATGGTGATTCTCATCTGTGATTCCAAACCCCAAATCTAAAGATGGAATATATAAAACCTGGAGTAACCACAGACACGAGATACGTTAATAGAGTCTAAGCAGTAGGAAGCCATAAAAAGAGGAATAGCAGAATTCAATTGATCTGAAGAAGGGAAATATTTATTTTAGGGGGTGGGAGTAAGCTTAACACAGAAGGGAGGAGTGAAAATTGTTGTAAGGGTGTCTAAATATTTCTCAAGGAATATTATTATCAATTTACCTAAAACGACATTTACTACATATAAATCTATGTTCACACTTATATAGTTTAAATGAAAAATTCCCACCTGGGCTGATAATGCTTCCCAGCCAGAGTCATAGACATATAATTAAATATCCAACACCAGTCTTGAGAAGCCCTCTTTTTGGTCATTGGAAAGGAAGTCCAAGAACCTCCCAAAATATTATAGGCTATTGTTGTTAACTTTGATTGCCTCCAACAGATTAAAGCAAGTTTCTCTTGCTGAAGACACCATGTACACAGGACATAGGACCCAGAGAATTTGAGCTGGAATTAACCTGAAAGTCTCTCTTTGAGGACTAGTTTTAATTGTACCAAAACATACCATGAGATGCTACTAAACACAGAAGTAACCAACAATCCTAGTCATGTGTGAAACCTATGACACAATAAATTTAAGGGTGTATTATTACATGCATGGCTTAGCAAGAAACAAAAGCTCTCTATTTTGGTTTAAGACTTGCTCAACAACATACAAGTCTTGCACCTACAGCACAAGAAACATCACAGAAGAGGGTAAAGAAAGAGTTTAGGAGCCAGAGGAAAAGGAAGTATGTGTGTGAATGTATCCTCTAAAAATATCAGTGAAGATACATGTATGAAGTCTCAAAGCATGGCTTAATAAACAAGACCCAAATCAGGACAACAAAAACAGATGTCTTAACATGGAATGGGGGAATTCTACAGGGCCCCAACCCTGGATAAAAACTACAGTTAACTAAAGAAACAACTTTAACAAGCAATCAGCTTACCATTTGATTATCCAATATCAAGCAGTAAGCCCTGAAACCATGTACATACAAATAACTTTTTATATAGACTGGATAGTTGGATTTACATATTTAGAATATATAATTTCATATATATGTAAAAATTTTAAGGAATTAAATACAGTTATAAGTGTGGCAGGTTTGAGAGAATAAAATACTCATTATCTGGTTATTGCTCTGAAATAACTGATCATTTAGAAATATTAAAATTAGGTATGCCACTGAGCTGGGTAAGTTTTATGTCAACTTGACACAAACTAGAGTTATCTGAAAGGAGGGACCCTCAATTGAGAGAACGTGTCTATAAGATCTAATAATTATGTGGAATTTTCTTCATTAGTGATTAATGGAAAAGGCCCCAGCCCATTGTAGGTGGTTCTATCCTTGAGCTGGTTGTTTGGTTTCTATAAAAAGGCAGGCTGAATGAGCAATGGAAAGGAAGGCAAGGCCTCTCCTTCAGCTCCTGACACAAAGCTCCTGCCCTATTTGAGTTTCTGTCCTGACTCCTTTGATGATGAACAATGATATGAAAGTGTTAAGTTAAGTAAATAAGTAAATTCTTTCTCTCTAAGTTGTTTTGGTCATGGTGTTTCATCACACTGACAGTAACCCTAATTAAGACAGCCATATACCTCTCAATTTGGGTGGAAACTTTAAAAAAAGGAAAAGGAAACAGAAAGGAAAAACAAACAAACAAAGAAACAAACAAAAAGAAGAGAAAGTAATTACATTTATTGTTTGAGGGATATTTAGGTTGTGACTTTGTCAAGCAATGCCAGAAGCTGCAACCTTGAAATCTCACCACCATGACTGTCTAAACATGACCTGAACAAAGGCAACACCAGTGTACATGCTAAAGTGAATAAAGTAAGTTCATGAGGCTCTTACAGAAAGGACGAAAGACAGCCAAGAAATACTGAGAGTGAGAAAAATAAAGTGCCCCAGTGAAGAACTCACCAATTAGTTATCCAATCCCAAACGGCCAGTCCTGAAAACATATATACAGGTAATGTACAGATTGGGCAAAGTATATTTATGTATTTAGAAATATTCATACATAGGCATATTTAACAATAATTAATGAATAAAAGAAGTCATAAATTTGAAAGAGAGTGGTATATGGGAGAGCTTGGAGGAAAATAAGGGAGGGAAAATAATATAACTATACTATAATCTCAAAAAATAAAAGAAAAATAGATGTGATAGCAATTTTTATCTGTTACAGTATGATTACTCACTAGTGGGGACAGGATACCCTTGGAACTATTTTTAAAGTCATGAGGTTAATGTGACTTCTTAATTTTGCATTATCAAACATTTCTCAGGATCCATGAGAAAATGCAATGATTTAATTACAGGAAATTGGAGGTTATAAAGATTAGAATCAGTTCTTAAACTCAAGAAACCATTGGGTTTTAAACTTCATTACCTTTGAAGTTCTGATGGCACTATCCTCACCTCTGGATTAACAATATTTTTTTAGGTCTATCATGTTTCATTCTCAACATGTCTGTCTGTTATCAGGTGATTTCTCTACATGTCCCATTTGACTTGTAGCATGTCTTTCCACTAATGTTCTTGTATGCAAAGATCACTTTCTTTTTTTATTCCACGTCTATATTCTTCAGAGCAGTTAACCGCAGAGCGGGACAGGTAAGAGAGGTGATCAAGTCTGCCAATTTTCCGGAAACAGACTCAGTTGTATCAGTGGAATGCTGAGTAGATAGGGCTCTCAGAGCATCCTGTTGAAAGCTAGTTATGACATTACAAGAAAATTGTGCCTTTTGGTGTGATTTTGTTAATAAAATTTGTAGATTAGAGAGAAGGCTCTCAAATGATGCATTTAGCTTTAGCTAATCTGGTCATCTAGATATTGAGGCTTCAAGGTCTGAGTGAGGTGGCATGCGCATTTAACTCAGGGTTTGGGAAGAAGAGGCATGTACATCTTAAAGATGAGCCTGATCTAGAGAAGGAGTGCCAGGCGACCCAGAACCATATAGTGAAACCTTATCTAAAGCAAACAAACAAGCAAACCAACAAATAAAACTCACAAGGAAAGGAAACCCTAATAAATTAAAGAAATTCAAAAGTGGAGATGGGTGGAGATAACTAATATATATATATATATATATATACATATATATATGTATAAAGCCTAATTTTATATTATAAAAGTTATTTCTAGAAAACATACTCTGGGATTCAATAATTATTTTATAAGAAAGGACTTGCTAAAAGACAAATCTTCCTAACACTGGTTGTGCAGAAGTGATATATATTTCTTGTAAAATTTTCTAGTGCATTAACTTTGTTCTTTACTGTTACTCTAAGGATTCTGAATTCCTGGGCATCGATACTGTAAACCTTTAATTGTATGAAGGCATATCAGTCAATAGATACTTAACAACACTATAAATTATGTATGAGAGAGTGAATGAGTACTGTGGAGAGGAACACAGATTAATGGGTGTGCTTATGAATTCCATAAAGACTAACCATCCTTAACTGTAAAGGAGGGCTACCCCCCATGAGAAGAATAATCCTTACAAAAGTTATCATCTTGAGTTGGGGGTGATTATTGGAGAACTGATACATAGGGAAGCCACATGACCAGTGTTATCAGGTTTTCTGAAGTGATCTATTACATAATGTTCATCATAACTCAGTTTTAAAATATAAAGCAATTGGAGTATAGGAGTTTTAAGGTGAGCTTGTATTTTATTCACTATTTGAAACTTCTTTAAAGACGTTCGCTACTGAAATTCTGCTAGAAACTACTCATTTGTCTTTCAATGGTTAGACCCAATTTATCAAATAAAGGCTACTAATTGTTTCCTAGAAGCATTATTTCTAGATTTTGTTTAACCAGACTATAATGGCAAGATAAACTTATAAGTGATGTGTGGCTTTCAGGAAAGAAATGCTATGGGAAGTGTCCAGTTCCTGCTCTATGGCATGTTAGTGTTTTCTCTGTGTCTACTTCTGAGAGAAGCCAAAATATAAACTCTAAGGAGAAACATTAGCAGCTCTGATCAGTTTCCTTATGTGGAAAATTCTTACTAAGAACTAAAAAAAAAAAATCCCAAACATCTCTCTCTCATAACTGTTCCTTAGTCTGTAATATAAAGTTCAGAGGGAAGTAGGCATGGGGATGACACGCTGTTATTTAAAATGGCATAGTATCCCTAAGTTAAAGTGCCAGTCTCTCCCCATAATTAGCTTTAAATGACCATGGAAGGACATCATTTTTAGGAAAATTAACTTTGGCAAGCTGATATATTCATATGACTTATACACATCTTATACACATTGATTTCATTCTATAGATAGTTGTTCAACTCCCTTGTATATCACATATATATATACATATATATATACATATATATATGATATGTATATATACATATACATATCTTAAAAATCCTAATGTATCTGGGCAGTGGTGGTGCACGTCTTTAATCCCAGCACTTTAATCCCGCCAGCAGAGGCAGGCGGATTTCTGAGTTCTGAGTTTGAGGCCTGGTCTACAGAGTGAGTTCCAGGACAGCCAAGGCTACACAGAGAAACCCTGTCTCAAAAAAAAAAAAAAATCTTAATGTAAATCAGGTTAGTAAAAGTTTTCATCATAAATGACAATGGTAAACAAATTTAGATTCTTAGTATGTCCAAAAGTTGTTAGTTCACTCAGATTCATCATTTTATTCATATTTATGTTCACAATCAGCAGTAGTATGATACATGATTGAAGGCTAACAGTATTGCAATATTGGATAGGAATTACTTAACTGCTGACCAGGAGCCAAAGTCAGTATAGCCTGCTTTTGAAACTTAGTTCTTGCGACACAGGCATGCCTGTCAGTTGATGTGTGGACTACAGCTGCTGTGGGAGTACAATGGGAGAGCTGACAGTGTCTTCACAGTCAGTCTGACCTTTAACCCATGTAACACCAGCTCTTCAGAACTTTAAACCATTTGCCTAGTTGTGGTATACATGAATGAATTTATATGCTGTTAGGGATACAAAGAAGTGAAGTGGTTATCCTGCAAACAGGCTCCGCCCAATCAACGACAGGCTCATGATGTTAATTTGTTCAATAATAAGAGGAATAGTTAGTCATTCATAAATCCTTGCTTTCTTGTTTACATTATAGGAAGAAGTCAGCTTTCTCATGTAACTGATTATAGTGGTTTGCCATTGAAGTTAGCATATACATGAAAATTGGCAGAAACAAATGTTCTTTTTTGTTTGTTTGTTTGTTTGTTTTTTGTTTTTGTTTTTGTTTTGTTTTTCGAGACAGGATTTCTCTGTATAGCCCTGGATGTCCTGGAACTCACTCTGTAGACCAGGCTGGCCTTGAACTCAGAAATCCACCTGCCTCTGCTTCCCAAGTGCTGGGATTAAAGGCATGTGCCACCACCGCCCTACTCTAAATGTTCTTATAAAGTATGATGCAGCATGCCAGTGAGATACTTAATTATAGTAATTACACAAGTTCTTATAAGCCTTGCCCTCTTCCCCCTTGGATTGTATGGCCTGCTTCATTTTGTTACAGCTTGTGTGCATATTTTATGTAAGTTTCTTAGTGTCTGTTTCTTCAGAGTTTACACGAAGTTATGAGCCTCTGTATTGCTTCAGAAATGTATGTTGATATAATTCAGAAAATGATTTCCAGGAACTTTAGAGAGACTGTGAACATTTTTTTCTGCCATTTCTAGGAATATGTAAGTGGAACTTCATCTTAGTCTACTTGTTAAAAACAGTACTATAGCCAGTGCTTCATAATTTAGCACTTGCAGTTTTCACATTCCAAGTGGATGTGTGTGTGACACTCCTTTAATTACTAGAATGAATATCAGAAGTTCTTCTGCACACCTTTTTAGTAATTATCACTGATTTATGCATCTCTGGTCTTTGTGGTTCTGGTATACTTAGGGTTTTGATTTGAAAATTGTATACCCTTAATCTCTAGGTAATTTAAAAACATGTGTGTTCTACTTTGCTTTATCACGCAGAAAACAACATACAGTTTCCTTCATTTGACTCTGTTATGGTCAAACTAAAGAAACCCTATATCAGATTTGGGTAAAAATGTATAACTCCTGAATTAGAATATATATAATCAGTTGTATCTGTTTAAATGTCCATGAAAAACATCATGAAATAAAAACTTACTTTTATTTGTTTGGTTATCTAACTAAAATAAAAATTACAATGTTTACAAGGTGTTAACAAACTTAATTTAAACTACTAACTTTTATTAAAAGGACAATCATACATCTCTAGACTATGTATAGAATAATTTCAATAAGTTTAATTTGTTTTACCTTTTTATAACCATAACACACATTTTGAGAGATCAACCCACATTCACATGGACACAGAGGTCACTCCACACAGAGTTCAGTGATTTACCAATCTTTCATCATTCCAAAATTCAGAATCGTTTTCATCCTTTTTTTATTAGACATTTTCTTTATTTACATGTCATATGATATCTTCTTTCCCAGTTTCCCCTCTGAAAAAAATTAAAATAAAATAAAATAAACAAAACCAAAAAAAAAAAAAAAACCCTGTTCCCTCTCCACTCCCCCTGCTCACCAACCCACCCTCTCCCACTTCCTGGCCCCGGTATTCCCCTACACAAGGCATAGAACCTTCACAGGGCCAAGGGACTCTCCTACATTTGATGGCCAACTAGGCCATTCTCTGTTATACAAATGCTGCTGGAGCTGTGAGTCCCACCATGTTTACTCTTCGGTTGGTGGTTTAGTCCCTGGGAGCTCTGAGGGTACTAGTTAGTTCATATTGTTGTTCATCCTAAGGGGCTGCAAACCCTTCAGCTCCTTGGGTCCTTTCTCTAGCTCCTTCATTGGGGAGCCTGTGCTCAGTCCAATGGACAGCTGTGAGCTTCTACTTCTGTATTAGTCGTGTACCGTCAGAGCCTCTCAGGAGACAGCTATATCAGGCTCCTGTCAGCCAGCACTTGCTGGCATCCACAATCATGTCTGGATTTGATGATTGGATATGGGAAGGATTCCCAGGTCATGAAGCAAAGCAGGTTGCTTCCTCTTTGCTTATGCAGATGACTCTCCTGAATCAAAGACATAACATGTTAAAATTATCTGGTAAAAGTTGGATTTCACTACCTTGCCAGTGACAGCTGCCTTCAATACGGCCCCAGGCCTGTGATGAAAGATTTCCCCATCTTCACTCATCTGCCAGGGAACCCTCACCTTTGTATAACTGCAGAACTATTCCTACGTAAAACAACTAAAATTATACGAGACATGCTACTTTCTTTCTTTTTTTTCCTGATTTACCATTTATTATGTTGCCTGATGTTTTTTTTTTAATTAGATATTTTCTTTATTTACATGTAAATTTCTCCTTTCCCAGTTTCCCCTCCAAAAAACAAACAAACAAACAAACACAACAAGAACAAACCCCTGCTGCCTCCCCCCTCCCCATGACTGCCACCCCACCCTCTCTCACTTATTGGCCCTGGCATTCCCCTACACTGGGGCACAAAACCTTCACAAGACCAAGGTCCTCTCCTCCTACTGATGATCGAATTTGCAATCCTCTACTATACACATGCTGCCAGAACAATCAGTCCCACCATATATAGTCCTTGGTTGGTGATTGGGGCCCTGGGAGCTCTGAGGGTACTAGTTAGTTCATATTGTTGTTTGTCCTAAGGGGCTGCAAACCCTTCAGCTCCATAGATCCTTTCTCTAGCTCCTTCATTGGGGACCGTGTACTCAGTTCAATGAATGGCTGTGAGCCTCTACAACTTTCTAATCCAGTAAAAGTTCTTTAGATTTACAAGACCCAGAATATCCAGTGACCTATACGTAACAGAAGCCTACACTTTAGAAAAATGAGCAACCTGCAGTATATACCTATATTATCTGATGATCTGATACTCCTTTCTCCACATCCCATATAAGCCATGTGATTGCATCTCTGAGGCAAGATGGTCTTTGATGGTGATATCAGCCTCTGTTCTTTCTAAGTTTTTTGGGATTTCAGAATGTTTTGCTCGCTCTTGCTTTGACAACTTGTCCACCAGTCCTTGACCTTTCCAAGTTGTCACTTGCAATGAGCATGTGTTAACAGTTACACTAGGAAGCTGAATTTAGCAGCACATTAAAAGGATCATAGACCTACTGGGATTTATTAAATGGAGTTCATGACGGCTCACCATGAAATTCAGTTAACCTGATACACCACATTGAGAGATTAAAATATAATACTGCATAGCCACCTTAGTAGATGAGGAAAAGCATGTTATGCAGTTCAAGGTCTTATAATAAAACTCTCAACCTATTATTAAATATAATCAGGGCTACAAATGAAAACCCTGCTCATAACATCCTATCCAACCTAGAAACAACAGAAAGCTTTAGCCCTAAATTTGAAGAACAAGGCAAGAAGGGTCCTACCATTGCATCTTGAGTTACTATGGCAATAAAACTTTAGACTGCTTGAATGGATTCAGACAAAAGCAATGAAAAAGAAGGCTCCAAAATTAAAAGAAACTTGTAGAGAAAACTGATGTCTCACAAGGTTTCTAAGAGCACAATGAAGGAAGGATGATGCCTTAAGAAGGAACCATTGGAAACTTAGCTACACATGAAACTTGAGGCTGTTCTCCACTGTACACACAAATCAACTTGAATGAGATTAAAGAGCTAAAGCTATAAATATAAAACTCCTAGAAGGAAACAAAGGACAAGCATTGGTGGTAGCCATTATTTCATAGATAAGAAAGCACAAGCAATAAAATATGATATTCAGAACAGGAGACTTCCTTGAGCTGGAGAATCCCCACCCAGAAAAACAATGGGCAACATAGTGAAAGGCAGCATATGCAGTGGATGGAAACCTTTGCAAAAAGACGTCCCTGTCAAATGCTGTGGGAGTGCTGACCAATTATTATTACTACCATCTTATGATCCATCAATCCATTTCTACATATTTACACAAAATAACTGAAATTAAAATACTGCAAATACAAGAGTACTTCCATGTTCATTGAAGTGTTATTGATAATTGTTTAAATATCTATCAAAGGTGAACATACTTAAAAATGTGATGTCTGTGTGATACACACCTGTTCACACTTGCAAAGGCCAGAAAATGGCATTGGGTGTCCTGCTCTATCATTTTGTACCTTAATTTCTTGTGACAGAATCTCTCGAGGAACGTGAGTTAGGCTGTTGACCAGCATGCCCCAGACAGCCCCAGGGTCCCTTCTCCTTGTCACAGTACTGGAGTTAAAAGCATATGTGCTCGATACATTTTACATGGTACTGGAGCTTTTAATTAAAATCTTCAGACTTGTACTGCAAGTACTCAAATCTGCTAAGCCATATCTCTAGACTAGCTCCTTAGTAGTCTTTAAATAGGAAAACGCTAAGATATGCAAGATCAGCGAAGACTCTTGACATTGTGGTTAATACATTAAACTAGCCAGGCACAGACATAAATAATATACAACCCCTCTGATATAAAACATTTAAAATTATCAAATTCACAAAAGAGTAAATTGATTGCCAGATATTGAGAGGATAAAGGAATGTAGACCTCCTAATCAGTGGACACAAGGTTTCTATAAAAATACATGTCATACATTACATATGTATATTCAAAATCTGGAAAGACTGTAGAAATTCGTTATACATTCTTTTCATGATAGATACTTTTAAAGTATCAGAAAATGGTTTTAAATGATGTCAAAATACAAAGATCACAGTTTTTGTTCTAAATAAGCTTTTCGTTCAAGTGTGATTTATGTAAACATAAGAACAAATAATTCAATTAGATTTGTTTTTATCTAATGAGTGGTCTTATTTAATGACTAGGCTGGGAAAACAGAAGCAACCCCCTGTGTCCTTGTTAGTCAATGTTATCCACAAAGGTATGAGTGCTTCTCATTTCTATCTCTATACCTTTAGCATTTTTTTTAATCTTGTCTTACCCAGAGAAGGGGGGTAGGTCTCTGAATTTAGGTGGGTTAACATCTGAGCTTCTCTATTTTGTGAATGGATACCTGTAATCACATTTGGGAAACAAGCAGCCTTGGAGTATTAGCCATATCAACACAATAGCTTTTGAAATTTTAATGATTTTCAATGTAAAATTGTTCTTTTTTTCACTGGTTTAAAAACATTTTATTGGAGGAGACTGTGGCAGAACACATTCAAAAGAAAAATAGTGCTCAAAATAAATTTGTTCATGGAGAGTAGAAGGCTATCAACATCCCATAACAGAATAATATGTCAAAGGTCATTCTTTATACAGAGTGACTTATATTAGACAGAAAATGAAAGATTGTATTGATTTAGTCAGCAAAATATTGGAAGCTCCATTTTGTTTTATTAGGAAGATCACCATGTTGCACTATAATATGTAGTTGAAAACTAAAAGACATATACCATCTTAATTCTCTTTGAGCAGCAGTATTCAGTCAGGCTTCAAGTTCTCTAGATTTTATATTTCACTAACTGTTCTTGAATCAATTTTCTTTCTCTGTATATCCACTGAAAACATCCCTTAACTCTTGTTCAGATAGTTATTTTGGGGACAGAAAAGAGAACATCTTGGTAGAATACCAAATGACAAAGTACAGTTCATCTATACTTATACCTATACCATATCCCCCCCCCTCTCTCTCTCTCTCTCTCTCTCTCTCTCTCTCACTCTCACCAC
>JADRCD010214483.1:16934-27271 GCA_019843815.1 Montemys delectorum | reverse complement strand
CCCCCTCCTTGCAGTGTTTTCCTAGGGAACAGAGACAATTATTTGATTCCAAGCCACTTCCCATTGACTTTAAAGTACCCACTAGATGCTGTTTGTGCTAGTCACTTTTGTCATAGCTACAAAATACCAGGGGGAGTCAACCTAAAAGAAGAAACATTTACTTCGGCTTATAGCTTCAGAAGTATTTGTCCACAGTCACCTGATACTGGTATAATATGGCATGGCATCATCACAGTGGCAAATATACTGGGAAGAAAGATGCAACCTCATAGTTTGGGAGGGCTAGAGAATAAATAAATGAGAGAAAGAGAGAGGGAGAGACAGAGACAGAGAGAGACACACAGAGAGATACAGAGAGAGGAGAGACAGAGAATATGAAGAATAGAGGTGGAGGGTTCAAGGGTATGATATCTCCATCAATACATTATGCCTCAATAATCTGCTTCCTCCAACTAGGTCCCATTATCCTAGTAGTACATTCATCAATAAACTTATCCATCTGTAAAGTTAGATCCACGTTGCCTAACTATCTTAGTATTAAATTAATAAAACAGTTATTTCAAAAGGTTGTACATTCTCCTGCCTTATTACAAATAGGTTTACATATCACCTGTGAATTGACACAATGAAGATACCAAACCCATCAAAAGGAATGAGGCTGCAATACAGTGAGGAGGCGCTTGAGGTAAGAGCATCAATTCTTTGTGGATAATTTTAATTCTTTCAGGAGAATTGTGTCCAGCTGAGCCTGGACACCAATAAACCATATATGACATGGAAAAAGCAATTGTTCTCCTTCAGACTACAAAAGACTTGTCTTTAAATGGGATACAGTGCAAATAATCTTAAAAGTTCTTTGTAAGCTCCAATAGACTGCAATTCTGAACCTCAGTCATACGATATGCACTCCTGATGCAAATTTCTCCATTCAGAGCAGCCTTTAGGATTTCATTGTTTAACACCAGTAAGAACTATGTTCCAAGGGAAAGATATATTTAGCAGGTAGGCCTTTTGTCTCTTTTAATCATAATATTATGCTAAGCTAACCAAAGTTTATTCTTCACTAGGCATAGATATGAAACAGAGTCTGCCACTGGTAAAATAATGTGTTATTAAAATGAGGAATCTCTTCGAAATATTTAGTAAAAAGAGGAGAGAAACATACTTACAATATTAATGTATCCTGGCATGGTTTATAGAAAATTTTATAGGTCGTCTCTATGTTTTTATTATAAATTCATCCAGAACACAATTTCTTTCTTTCTTGAAGGAAACCCTCCTCCCGCTTGCTCTTCTTCAGATTCTGTCCACTAAAGCCTCTCGAGTTCTCGAATGTTATTTGTAAGGATTCTGTCTTCCAGACCAACTACCTGCTTTATTGTTTGGATAACATAGAGAAGAGAGAGGGGAAGTTGGGAAAGAGGTTGAGGGGGAACTGTGAAGAAAGGATGGGAAGAAAAGAGGGAGAGAAAGGGATGGAGAAAAGGAAGCAAGGAAAGGAGAGAGCTGAAGCGCTGGAACCCCAGGGATCCTCCATTCCATTAGTGCCATGCTTCATGCCCTGATTCACATACATCAACTTGCTGCTTGTTCCCGGTCTGAAGTAACAGGAGCTGTGTTATCTTTATAAATGCAAAACTCATCTCCTTGGCAATCCACTCAGTTTAAAAGACAACATTACAGTTTTCTGATTTTCTATTATCATATCCCAGGAAAACTATAATCTAGTGTAATTCTTCCTGAGCCTCTCCTGGATTAGAGGATGTGTATCCCCAGATGTGTTTCTTCTTCAACACTCTTGTGACAGTGTAATAGAAAGCACTTGACAACTTTTTGTAGCCAGCCATAAAAGTCAGCAGAGCAGCCATTAGGCAGCCTACCACCTTTGAATGAAAAAGTACACAAATGATTATTACTTCATTAGTTTCTTTTCTCAGGGTTGTGACAAAATACTTGACAAAGACCACTTAAGGAGGGACTTACTTTGGTTTATAATTCAAGGATGGAGCCTATTATGGCAGGGAAGGCATGGACATTGGAGTTTGGGGTAGCTGGTCACATTATGTGAGCTGTCAGGGGAGCATGAGATGAGTTCTCAGCTAGCTTTCTCCTTTTAATTAAGTCTGGGACCTAGCCCAGAGGGTGCTGATGCCCAAGTGCATAGTGAGTCTTTTCTGCTCTGTAAAATGTTCCTCAAAGCACCCAAATAAACACTCTGAGAAGTTTGTGTCCATGGAGATTCTAAACTACTTCAAGTTGACAATCATTCTCATTTATTTGCAAATGTGCAGTTTAATAAAACTCAAAAGCCCCATCTTAACCTGCAGCATCAGCGCCCCATGGGCAGTCACATGAGAGAGCCTATGGAGGACTCTTGTTTTGGGGAAGCAGAATGAAAGTCAACACTGCTGGTGGCCTTAAACAGGACTGCAGGGCCATGGCTAGTTGCCTAGAGATCATTTCTCATTACCAGTGGGCTGCCAAACTGATACACATCTCTTCTTTCTCCCCACCCAGTTCTGAGGTCACTAACCTTCTCCGTGCTGACAAAGAAGACTGCTTAAAATGAGGATGACAAAATGGGAAAGCTCTCCACGTGCACTTTGCCAAGCATCTCAATTGCATGTGTCACTTTTCAAGCCCACCAAGCTAGAGAAATATTTTGGCCCTGTTGAAGATGTTTGTATTCTCTTGGTGTATGTGTGCAAGTGTGTATGTGCATGTGGGTGTGGGTGTGTGTGTGTGCATGTGCAAATGTTTGTGTGCACGAACATACATGTGAGTGTGCAATATACCCACACACTCCATTTGTTTAAAATTTCCTTTAATTTCTCCTACATCCACTCCATTCACAAACACCCACATCCACACCCATTTTACATGACTATTACATCAGAAAATGATGTCTCTGGATGTTATATGGTACAATAAATCTGGCAGTGTAGATACTGAATCACAAAAGGCATTTCCTTAGGCTGTGAAGGAAAATGTCTTTCTCACCCATTTCCTCCCTGCCATCAGTAAGCAAGCCTTCCTCAGCTTTCTAAATAGAGTGGTAGATGCCACGTGCTTTCATTTGCTGACTCTGCCCTATACAACTCCCTCACAGCTGTGCCATGTATCACATACAGTGTGGCCAATTCATGGGCCATCTTTACAAATCCCACATGACGTTATGCTGGCTATATCACAGCTAGACAGATTTGGGATTGGAAGATCTCCCTTGTCACTCCTTCCCCACCCAGGTTGGCAGCCAGTGCAGTGGTTCAGATGAAATAACTTGTGTAGGGAACTCCCTTCTATCCTCTCACACTATAACAATTTGTTGCAATCTTCATTTTCAACAGTGTTAGTCTTGACTCACAAGCAAAGACATGTTTATCAAAGAATCAGAGATAACTGATTAAGATGCATAGAGTTGTTTAGATAACCACTCAGGGTTCAGATTTGCCCTAAATTATGAGCTTACCCAGCCTTCTTCCATTTCTATACTAGGACATCTGACTACCATTGCTTTGCAATTTCTAAAGTAATATAAAGATATTTCAAATTAAATAGCTGTTGTTCCCATGTATACCAAATGGCATCCACTGCTTTTATTCCCAAGGTTTAAGTTTGTTTATTGCATGCAGTGGTAGACACTCTGCTGAGTGCAAGATGCATAGGAAGTTGGAAGAAAGACAAGTAAACAGATGGCTGCAGTAAAGGCCATGCCAAAGGGGCTTCAGAAGCACGTGGAAAGCACTGAGCCCTAAGTGGGGGCCTGAAGAAGGGTGTCTAGGAAGAAGGCCACACTGGCATCCAATCTTAAAATAGTTGGCTACTTATAGGAAAGGTGCTTGCAAGGGATATTCTAGGATATACATTGCCATGTTTTTATTTAATGAAAAGCCTACAGAAGCATGGCATTTAGTGCAACAAAGCTATTCACTTACTACATCATCATCATTATCATCATAATCCACTGATATCCTGTAACCTTTTGAAAGCATATATGGCCAGGTGTCGCGAAATTCTGTAACTTCATCTCTTTGGAGACTGATACAGCATGATTATGAATTAAGGTCAGCCTGAGCCAAACAGTAAGACATTGTATTTAAAATACTGAAACCAAACAAAACAACACTCTGTAGATTAATGTTTAAAGTACTATTGTTTGTAGAGATACAAAATATACATAACCTATATGGCTATGAACTTATGAGCAGGTACACAGGTTTGCATATTATACCATGATATATTACTCAATTATAAAAAGAAGTCTCATATTGGTTGAAGCTAGAACAAGGATGAACCTTGAAAATATTCTCTAGGGTGAGAGCACCCATGGTCTGTAAGATATAGCTCAGTTGGTAAAATGTTTTCTTAACAAGTTTGAAAACCTGAACTCATATCCCCGAAAGCCACATAAAAGACAAGATATGTCTCAAACCCAATCCTGAGGAGGTAGTGAGAACCAGGTCCTTGCAGCACACTTCCACTCTCCATATACCCAAATCAGGGAGTTCCAGGATAATAATAAACCTTGTTTCAAACAGGTTACTCTCCAGTACTTGATGGCAAGACCCTACTACTCAAGATACCACTTATTTTAAAAATAGAACATGGAGAAATCTCAAGCTGGTACTCACCTGGAATATTTAAGCTTATGACCTATATTTCAGTGTTGGAGTCTCTATAAAAGCTATCAGGAGAGAAAGATAATCAAGTGTCTGTCTTACCTGTTATGGATCCCCAAACTTACAATAATGATTGGCTTGGCAAGATAAGCCCCCTGGTGCAATAGTGGCATAAACATTATAAGGGTTATAAGGGTAACCAAACCCTTCATTCTTGGCACTGTTAACTGATCCAAGGCTTATTTACTGGTTAGGGCATACACTTAGGAACTATTTGCTAAGTAGACACAGGAATAAACTGTTTTCTCAATTTTTATCTCTAGATTAGTGTATTTTTCAACTTTCATCAAAGAAATCTCTTTTGGCTAAAGACGGCAATTAAAACACAAACCCAAATCTGGCAAAAGGCTATAAAGTATCCAGCCATAAAGATGACATTTATACCACATTCATTTCCATCAAGACTCAGGGATCATAGAGGAAGTGGGAATGCAAATGTTGTGATAGCCACAGATAGTGGATTTGTGCAGTGAAATAGTCTCGCCTGGGCATGACAGTGCAGCTACACACATGAACTCACAAAAGCTGTGACTAGTTACATAAGACTAAAACAAGAGCAAGCCAGCCAAAGACCTCAGCATGGATGGGAGTAGGAGCTTGGGAAGCCTCACTCCTAACTGAGGAGCTATGGAAAACTGATGGATGCTGAAAAAAAGACAGCCATTTTTTTTTTTTTATTTAAGGCATGAGGTCCCTCAGGGTGACACCCATGTACATGTAGGCAATATTAAGCAACTCATTGGATTTTTAAAAAAATCAGCACACAAAATTGAGAGAGAAAAGTGCTGATATGATAAGAGATGAAGTATGGGATTTAAAATAGAGGAAACAGGGCATTCCCTCCCCTCGCCCTTCCCCCACTCTCTCTCTCTCTGTATGCAGAGTGAAATAACTAAATCAAAAGGCCATATATCATATTATTTTTTTAAAATGAACTTTTCAGAATAGGCGAGTTCATACAAACAGAGTATAGGATAGTGGTTATTGCAGACTAGAATAGGAAATCACAGAGAATAACAGCTCAGAAGTACAGTGGTTCTTTTTGAAGTGATAAAATATTCTAATTTGTTTTGAGAGTGGAGATGGTTGGAAATACTGGGCAGGTAGCTCAATAGTAGATAAATAGCAAAACAGCCACCAGAAATTCATGAGCTTCAGCATTTGTGGGGTTTTTCTCTTACAGCAAGAGCCTTGGGCATATTCTTCCTGCATGATGCGCATCATCTGTTGCTGTAGCACATATCTCAAGCACATGACAGGACATGACAGGAAGTGACTGGTGGGAAATAGGACAAAATATTAATAGAGGCTATTTTGTAATACTTAGTTTTCAGTGCGGTTCAAAATGATCTTATTTTTGTAATGGGTTTTGCTCTTTCTTACATGTTTTATAATGTGTTTGTATTGCTTTTGCAATTACAGAGACACATTTTAATCATTTGTTTAATAGGCTACAGGCTGTGAAATTGTCTTTACTTCAAAGTTTCCTTTTTTTAGGGTCTGTGCTTTTTAAATGAAAGAGTGGGTGGGCATTTCAACCTTCAGGCCAACATGACCAATACAAATTCACTAATACCACAAAACAAATTAGTCTGAGTTTTTGTCTTTGTAGAACTTCAAGCTGTCATATGAAAATGGAATCATTTCAAACATATGGCTAGGGTTTGCGCACAGGCTTTCTCTCTATGCAGAAGTGTCTGTATTTGTTTTAAGAAAGTGGGAGAAAAGTTCTTGATGACATTTTGCTAATACTAGTTGAAGATTTCAAACTATTTCTTTTTCCTGGAGCCAATTGTGTCCTTTGGAAGTTTCTTACCATCTGCCATCAGTAAAAACAAACTTTATCTCAGAACATGGCTTTTTGAAGTGTCACTACATGACTCCATCTAGTTTCTTGCAAGTAAAGTAAAGCATTTGGGTTGACTTGTACATTCTGGAAGGCCAGACTCTGTTTTATGAGTCCGGGGCATACAAAGAATTTAGAAAGGGGTCTGCAAAGTGCCTCATACTGGAAATTTAAGTTTCACACATTAATGTGTAATATTAGTTATTCAATTATTAATTTTTAGGGTACATGAATCTTATAAGTGAATATTTTGGTAATACCACTTCTCATTTCCCCCTCCAGCTCCTCCTCACATACTCAATAAATGAATCATCATATCAACTCTGTGAAATCTTTTTAAGAAGTTAGGACCCATAAAAAAAAAAGTTAGGACCCATATCTGACATTGCTTGGGTAACTAAGAGCCAGAGACTACAGAGTAAAATCAAACATGACTGTTCCAGTAACAGATAGGAACAGATGCAGAGACCAAGAGCCAGACACTATGTGGAGGTCTTCATCAAATCTCTCAATTCAGATCTCAGGGAATCCTGTGGAAGAGAAGGTGGAAAGATGAGTCAGAGGGCAAGTATGGCCCTCTGAATCAACTAAGCAAGGTACATATGAACTCACAGAGACTGAAGCAGCAAGAAAAGAGCTTACATAGAACTACAACAGGCCCTCTGTGTATATACGATAGCTATTAGCTTAGTACATTTATGCAACTTCTGACTGAGAATGAGTGGGTCTCTGACTCTTGCCTACTCTTGGGATTCCTTTCCTCCTATTGAGTTGTTGTGACCAACCTCAATATGCTTCATCTTAATATATTTTATTTTGTTATGTTTGACTGTTACCTCTTAGAAGCCTGATCTTTTCTTATGAGAGACATATAGGGAGCAGATCTGGAGACGAGGGGAGGGGAGTTTAGAAGTAGGAGGAGTAGAAGAAGGGCAAACTATAACCACAATATACTATAGGAGAAAAGATCCTATTTTCACTTAAAAAATATAATCCACTGAGTCCAGTGCTTTTTTCATGTTATGTGTTAAGTTTCAATATATCTGGTTAAGATAAGGATACCAACTCAGTTTGTAAAAGTTTAAGATTCTGTATTTCTAATAAATGTGGGCATATGGCCATTAAATAATGTTATGCATATACAAGTTATCACATTTAAGGAAGAATACGTGGCACTGCTTGTAAGTTTTATCATGTTATTTTTAATCTAGACTGTTCTGTGGCTATAAGCCTATTACATAAAACAGACACATAAGTTGTTGCTCCAAACGTGAAACATGGCTGCGGTAACTAAGCTTTAAGATGATCCCGAACAATCTGTATATCTAGGTTTTATATAATCTTCTAGTCTTCTCTTCTACTGTTTAGGGAATCATATATGACCAGTGGGATTGGGAGAAACAGTGACAAATCAGGTGACATTGGTAGAATGGCATACATCTTAGGCTCTCTTTACAGCTCTCTCCAATCACCCTTTCTGGGAAAAAAACCAGCCGACAGGTTATTCAGACAGCCAGTGAGTAAAGAAATAGGGCTCTCAACCATTATACACATGAATGACTTTGGGGAGGATCCTTCAGCCCAGTCAAGTCACTAGATGACTGCAGACCAAGCCTTGTCTCTAACTACTGGGAAAGCATGATGCACACCCACTTAGCCAAGCTGCTATAAGATGTTTGAGTCTTGGTTTATGAGTTCATAAAATCTTGTCCCTTTAAGTAACTAATTTGTGTGATTCTTCTTACCTGGCAATAAATACCACATAGAAGATCAGGAAAGATATACAGAGAGATCAATGAGTCAATGGGAAATTAGTCTGTTTCCAGAGCTGGTAAGAGTGTTGCTAAAGGTCTTTTTTGATCTCTATAGGTATTCATAATTTAGGACACTTTCTGAATCTCTTTTGTCTATATAAATGAGAACAGTGTTAGAAAGGAGTGAACCTAAAGCTAACACCTTCTCATAGATACAAACCCCAAATTCCATATTTGGCAACATTATCAGTGCTCAAAAATCCCTGATTTCTAGCCCTGATGGCTAATCTTGGTTGTTAACTTGACACACCTGGGGGGGGGGAACAGACTTTCAATTGAAGAGCTGCCTTGATAAGATCGGCCTGTGAATACACCTGTGGGGCTTCTCTTGATTACTAATTGATGGAGGAGGGCTGTTCAGCCTGGCTTGGGCTGTATAAAAAAGGGAGCTGATTGTGGGCTTGGAAGCAAACTAACAAGCAGCATTCCTCCATGGTTTCTGGTTTAAGCTCCTGCCTTGGCTTCTCTCAAAGATGGACTCTAATATGTAAATTGAAATAAATCCATTCCCCACCAAGTTCTCTTGCACTCCCTTACAGACTTAACTCTTACTAAAGTTGTAGGAGGAAACACTTTGCCTTGTCCATAACGTACATGAAACAAGGAAAACAATTTCATGCTAAGGTATTCAGAAAGGCAAGACCTAATTCACAGGTCAAACTCACAATGCCCTAACCTACCTACAAAATAAGAGAGTCATGACAACAACAACTTCTTATTGTAACACTGACAAGGGCCTTTGTGGTTTCTGTTGATGTCCTTTTTATCTTACGTCTCACATGCTCTTGGAGCAAGTTCACTGATTGTTCTCATTAATAGTTGAAGAAATCACTGGTGATATAATGTGTCTCAAGTCTTCCATTCAGCCCATGGTAGGAACATGCTGGTTCCAGAGTATAAGCAACTGTACTTCTTATACATAACAATGACTGCTATGTCAATATAATATTCATTCAAAAATCACAGTGTATTATATGGAAATGACTCCTTCTATATTGTTTTTGTAGCTAGGAAGCATAGGGCATCTTTCCAGTCCACTACCATTTTGAATAAAGGCGATGCAATTTGTGAGCCTTTGGCTCTGTTTCATGTCAGATTGTCAGTGTAGATGATGTTGCAAGCTTTGAAGATCTACCTGATCCCAATGGCTGAGTATAGAAGATTAAAATTGCCCCCTTTGCATCTTGTAATTTCAACATTTGTCCACACTGTTTCTATGTTTATCTTTGTTTCCTGTTTCTTGCTTTCAAATATTTTTCATTCTTACCCACTAAACAATTGGCCCACTTCTCTACGAATACCAGTTGTATCATGAGTAATGACTGGGTACTTTCATAGGGATGTTCCCAACAACAGGACCGAGTCCAGCTGTCTGTGTTGCCTAAACTGAACATTCAACAAAGTGGAAAACACTAGACCTGTGTCCTTGGATACTGGGAGCTTCATGGACTTTTTTGTTCAGGATCTTAAATCACTGATTTCTCACTGGGCTCTCTGATAGAATACAAGTCTCCTAAGGTAATGCTGCCATTACCCCTCTGCAGTAGATCTGGTATTTAATATGAATCACCCTGGGATGCAGATGGTTCCATGCCATTTCATCTCTGAATAGCAACAATTGTTCTTTTGCGGTTAAATCAGGATAAAAGTGCCCCACTTTGATTCTCAAAATAGAAGGACAGGTTACAAACATGGGAGTGTTATCAAATCTTGCCCTCTCTACCAGATGTTTTCACAGGGGTTGATTTCTGTATTTTAAATAAGTTCTGATCCAAGATGAGTTTCATTGCAATGCTTTAGAAGTACTTTATAAACACATCTCTTAAAAGGAAGCTTAAGAACATAAAACCTTTAAGTAATCAAGCATTGGAGCAAAATAAAAAAAAATAGTAGAAATTTTCAACAATCCTAGGATGCTTTGGAAACTAAGGTCCTGAATACGGTGAGGTAGATAATAAATAACAGATGTAATAAATAAGGACATTCGTCCTCTGCATC
>JADRCD010214483.1:0-16534 GCA_019843815.1 Montemys delectorum | reverse complement strand
CCTGTTGACATCGGGTCTTGGGAGACCATTTAAAGGATTTTAACCTTACCTCTGAAAACGGAACACATTGACAGGATTTTTATCAGGGTAACAACCTTTACTGCACACTTGGGCTATGGGAAGTGTCAAAGGCATAACAGAGACACGCCTATACACATCCTGGTTCTCTAGATTTTATACTATTTCTACTTCCTTTCCTTGAATTTCCCTGACCCTTAGGTGCAGAGGTTGTGTTGAATATCTTATCCACTGGGCATGGGCATCCCATAGTCAGTGCTTCTCTGCATTTTAATGGGTTGTGTATGCCTGTGATGGTTTCATTTTTCTGTAAAATGAAGACTCTTTAATGAAGGGTATATACATGAAATTTTAACAAGTGGTTGCCTAACCAATATCCACACACTGTTGAAATCCCAATGATGGTGAGGGAAACCTTACACAGACTCACAGAAATGAGCCCCTGATAGAGCTATCCCAACTGGTCAGTCGTAAAATAACACACACACATACATACATACACACATACACACACACACACACACACACACACACACGCACACACACACATATACACACACACGCATGCATACGCATGCACATGCACACACCACAGAGTCCATTTAGTGTTGATCACATGTATATGTGTGTGTGTAAAATATATGCATGTAACAATAATAATTCAAAAAGAGGTAATAAATCTGAGAGTGACATGGGAGAAATTAAGTGGGGAAAAGCTAGGGTATAAGTGATACAAATATAGTACTCACATATGACATTCTCAAAATTTAAAATAAGTATAATTATAAATCATATTGAGCAAAAATGAAAAACTAAAAAGAAAAACAAACCAAAACAAACACAAAGAAACTCCTACAGTAAATAAAATAGGAGATGAACATGGTGCAAACAGATGTAAAATAGTGTAAAAAAGTCAAAATGATTCCAAGATGTAGAGTTTAGCAATCTGAAGCATGCTTCTTATTCTCTTAAGGTGGGAAGTGATTGGAGGTAGCAAGATGGCTGTCTTTGATATTTACATTTGAGGTAACCATTGAGTATCTAAGAAGAGTTGTCAGAGGATGGTCCATACTCAAGACTAAATGAGCATTAAAAATTGGACTTAGTGGGCTATAAGTAGATAAAAAGGAGTAAAGTTAGAAGGTGGAGCTCAGAGGAGTTAGAAGGAAGAACGGGACATGGATGTGATCAGAATACATTTGTATTCATTAAATTCTCAATGAAATAGAAATGTATCTTTTAAAAATATATCAAGATAATAATTGGGCAATAGAAATAAAAAGAGAAATTTGGACTAATGGTAGGGCATTTTAGCAAGAATGGACTAATCCTTGGATGCCACTAATGAAATCTACCAAATAAAGTACATGCCCCTCCTTGCTGAGCAGTTGACTTGTGGGGGAGCAGCTTTTGGCTGGGGAAAGAAAAGAAAGGGAGTTCCTGATAAGATAGGGAGAATACTACTAGCATCCTGCCAACCTTCCAGATAGACATGTGTGTAAAACAGAATCATAGTAATCATGAACCTTTATGTCTAGGACACAAATGTTTGAAACAATCTGTGTAACTGTTGAAAGTGTATTTGTTTTGTTCCCAAAGGAAAATATCTCAAGAGAAAAACAATATGCCATTGCTATTCACACGTCTTCCTTCACTTCCTGCTTCTCGCTGTTCTTGGAGCTACTGACAGAATCTATAGACTGCTACAGAACATTAACTGTCCGTAAGCACCTGTGCCTATGGTTTATGCAGTTGACATTTTTTATAATTATAACAGACTTTCAGACCTGCCAGCAAACCAAATAATAAAGCGGAGGCTTTTTAATATTTCTGTGCTGAGGCCTTTTAGCCAGAGCAGTCTCCAGCGAGCTATCTACCTTAACCCAACTAATCCTGGCCTTCTGTCCGGCCACATGACTAGCTCTACATCTCTGCTCTGCTCTGCTCTGCTCTGCTCAGCCCTTTTGTCCCCTGTCTGTAGATGAATCTTCCATGTCTCATTTCTTCTCCAAGTTATCTCAATTTCCCCTCTCCCTCTCCTTCTCCTCCTTCCTCTCCCTCTCCCTCTCCCTCTCCATCTGTTTTGGAAATTCTGCCCTCCACTTCCTGCCCAGGTATTGGCCATCAGATCTTTATTACAGCCAAACATACAATTCTAGATTGCCTCTAGGCTAGTGAGAAAGGACGAATTAGTTACAAAATATGAGGCTGATGACATGTCATAGAAACAACAATGCCAAGATCCCGCCAGTATTTAGCTCTCTTTCAGTACAGAATGGAATAATACAAAGACATACCTTCACATAATGTATCCCAACATACAGTTTTTTAAAGATACACCAGAAGCAAGACTTCAAGTGCATTTAAAATAACTCAGAACCCCATCCTCAGCTGAAATATCACTACGTCTCTCTCTTTCTCTCTCTCTCTCTATATATATATCTTTTCTCCCCTTCTTCTAGCAGTGCCAGCATGACATGATTGTGACCTCTACCATACCCAAACAAACAGAAAACAGTAACTCCCCCTAATTAGTATCCTGTGGTACAACTTAGTAGAACTAGCTAACCTCAGTGAGAAGCTACCATATGGGAAAGTCATTCCATGTGTTATTAGAGACAATGAGTTTTAATTCCTGAAAGGAAGTACTGCTTGTTTCAGTTTGAGGGATATTACTTGTGGTGGCACAAAGCATAGACCCTGGTGCCAGACTGACGCTGGGGCCACATGCAAGGTGCTTGTCCTTTTTGAGGCACTCCAATCCTCTTTGGAAAGTGAAGATAATCACACATTCACTGCAGAAGGACTCAGAATACCACAGGTACTAATATTCATGAAGTCATTAGAAATGTAGCTGGCACACAGTAAATCCTTTAGAAATGTTAGTAAGTAAATTATAAGCTGAGGTCCCCCCTCCCTCCCCCTATTTTCAAGTCTAGTTTTTCTTCCATTTTTTTCCTACTACGAATGTATGTTTTTCATAATTTTTACAGCTTTTCAGAAAGTGCTGGTGGTGGTTAAATGCTCTGGGCTTTTATTCCCAACACTGTAGTCTCACTTCTCTCTCAAACTCATCTCTGAGGCAGTTTCTAAGGCACGCCAGGTCCCCCTGCCTGCCTTCCAGAACTGCCTGCAGCATGCCTGGTGCTCTTCCAAGCTCTCCACGGTCAGCCAAGTAAGGTTTCGTGTTATGTTTCATCACCTTGACGTCAGTGAGAAATATCACTAAATTAATGCAGAAAAGATGTTCAGTAGGATTTCATGAATAACTGAGAGACGACTGCAAGTACAGGATGGTCTGTGATGTTTTGAATTGGTGGAAATCCATTTAGGGACTTCTAGCAATTCATAAGCCAATGTCAGCTGACCAATTTAAACTTTTGTTTTCTAAAACCTGACAAGCTGGAATGAGAGGAGACCCCTTTTCAGGCAAACATTCCAGAATGCCTCAATTGTCATTTACAACTAATGAATTCACACAGGTGGCATCAGAAGTCTTTTATAGAGAAAGTTGACCATGACAGTTTATGGCCAATGCTCTTAATTTGCCCCAAAACATGACAGAAGAAAGAGCTGCCCCTTCTTTAGACCTCGAGGTTTCTGACTCCCAGATGACTCCCTGCATCCTTCACTGCTGGCTTTGAGATCTTTCTCTGTATGTGCAAAAGCTGTTCCTCTTGAACTCAGAGTGGGGAAGTTTCTCCCACATAGCTTTCACTGACTGCCAATATTCATCAGCAATGACTGAACAGGAATCTTCCCCTTTTCTTTTTCTGCTTGATAGTTTGAACTCTGGGATATAATGTGACACTCTAATTTCCTTGTATTTAAGCAATGTCAAAAGCAAAACACTGGAGTCTCCAAAAATAAATTTGGTGAGAATTTTTCCTGATGGAATCTTTGATATTCATACACATATGTTGTCTGTAGTGCAGGATTCCCTGTCTTGTCCTTTCATTTTAAGATTAGTGCTGTCCAAGTCTACTCCTTTCTGCTGTCTGACTCTGTATCTGCATGCTCAAGAAAGGTTGGCTCATTTTAAATTTTTCTACACAGAAAGATTTAGCACAAAAATTTGTTGGGTTACACTTATTTTCTAGAATCAATCTCTTCAGCTTGTTCAAAGGTTTGGTTTGTGTAGCTGTGTCTTTAGTTGCTTTTCCTGATTCTGGGAAATCATTAGTGTTCAGTGGGCAACCCCAACTTCAACTGTTGTCCCTAAGATGTTTTTCAACAGAAACTCAATGAATTTGCTTTATTCCAGTTCCTAGACTTCACAATGGCATGCGTCCTGAGTAAATTTCTCTTCCCCTTGACACTCTGAATGAATTTCTACCTTTTTTTCATGACCTTCTCTGACATCTTGACATTTATTATGGGCTTTAATCTATCTCAAGTTCCTAGTCAATTCCTTGACGTTATGATACTTGACTTTTCATTCTGTTTTAACTGTGAAGTAATCTTAGCATCCGCACCCCATGAATTTCAGAGAGGTAGCTTCTCTGATTATGGCTTTCCCTATCTACGTAGCATAACAATAGCATCTATCTCAGATATGTGAGTTAGAACTAAAATAAATTCAGATTTATTGATATTTATAATATAAAGTGAATATAATTAATATGAAGAATATACAATAGAGTTAGTATTAGTAACTACTAAGAACAGTGATTAGGATATAACAAAGGCAAGAGCTATTTTGTTCATTCTCATGGTTGGCGAACACCTTCACACTGTTAATTTTCCAGATCCACTTTTTTTTTCAATGAAAACCTCTCTAGAACCTACACATCTGTTGTAGTTTAGATATTAAATCATCCCTCAAGAACCATTTCTTAAAGGCTCAGCCTAGAGAGGTATTATTGGGCAATGGTGAAAATCCTAAGAGTTGCAGCCTCATGGAAGGCCTTTGTAGACATGTCCTCAAAGAGAATTATGTAGCTATGGGCTCCTTCTATCTTTTATTTCTTGCCATGAGGTGGCCAGTTTGACCTAGCACATTCTTTCTATCTCTGGCTAAAACTTCATAATTATATTCAAAAATAAAAGTGAATGTAAAGTGTGAAAAAATGTAGAAAAAATATAAAGAAGGGTATATATATATATATATATATATATATATATATATATATATCCTTGATATGGTATGTTTAATTATTTATTGATTTTAATAAGTAAAGGAGAGTTAATAAATGGGGTTCCCTAGAGTCCAAAGCCATTTGAAATTATTATAAACTTACTTTCATAAAAGATGTAAACAATCTGCAAAATCTTACTAATGAAATTTGCCAAAAGAACAGCATAACTCACAGAAGGTAACTCTCGATGAGCCACCATGGCATGAGATAACAACAGCAAGGTCCTGCATGCCAGCTTAGTATTTATTATCTTCCACCACACATTCTCCATCGCCATCCAGAACACCAAGCATGGGTCTAAAAACAATTCCCTTCCTACCCAAGCCATGAACTTGAAGCTCTAAAACCATTAACCACGATGACATTTTTCACTTTATTTCCTTTATCCCTCGTTATTACCTCAGGTATCTTGCTATAGTGATGGGAAGCTAACTAATATAACACTATCACTTGGGTGATCTACCAATACCTTGAAATCTATCATTTCTCATAATATTTTCTCATACTGTATTTCAAGGACTAATACCACCTGGTTACCCAGACCAGACACTCAATCTTGGCTGCTTCTTGTGTTTCAATCTACAGACATCAGCTTCAACCCTGTTTACTTTCTTTTAGAGAATTTCAGACTCTCTCCTATGTCTCCATTCTTGCCTAGTCCTGTCTAGATTGCTCACCATGGTCAGTTTTCTTTCTAAGTTATAAGTAGATGTATAACCCCAAATAAATAGTATCTGAATTATAGAATCATTAGTCAGTAGAACCTAAAAGCTAAAGATGTCCTATCATGGTTTTTGATTGCCCCAGTTATTTCCTTTGACCTATTTTTCCACCCAACTTTCAGCTGTCTTTACAATCTAATCATATTGAAGGATTGAATTTGCTCAGGGTACCATACTTTTATAAAACTCAGCATTACAATATACTATGACACTCTTGTTTCCCAAATCCTTCTAGATACTTCTAGTTCTCTCATTATCTGTTCAAGACAGATTAGAGAAGACTGGACTTGGCTAGAATTGGAACATTTGAGGTTATATCAGGTCTACCATACTGATTGACTAACCTTACATTGACAATTCCCTTTCAATTTGGTTTCCCTGTCACTCACTCATTAAATTAGTATTAAACTCTTACTGCCAGCTCCTGTGCTACACAGCAAGGAAACAGCACTGAACAGACAGATATTACTGGTATGGTTTACCATGGAGGGAAAAGTTCACATTTTGGTAAGCAAAATCTTCTATAAACCTTTACCAATTGAAATTACTCTGTGTTTTTGCTAAAGTTTCCTATTGAGCAAGCTTCTTTTACACTGTATTTTACCTGTTGTTTTTCTTTATGCTTTACCTTAGGCATATCTCAGGAAGAAGATGTCAGACATGGATCTGGTAGTTTTAGGTAGCTAGCTCAAGCAGAATGGGTGATAAAAATGAGATAAAAAATACAAGAAACCTGATAATGGCTGTGTTCATGAATAGATGGCTCTATCCCAGCCCTCCTAACATCTGGGAAATTTTGTGGTACACATCTCAATTTAATTACACAAGAAGATGTGAGAGCAGAGCCAGTCAATTTCTACTCAAGAATGTGGAATGTTGTGGACTCCACTGAATTTCCGAATTGTTCTTGCAAATGCCTAAGCTTCAGGTGAGCTCAGGGGTTGGGGTTGGGGCAAAGCAAGAGTAGGCAGGACTTTAATGACTGTCCCAGTGCCTGAACTCCAAAAACATTATCCATGTTCCTAATTATAGGACTTACCAAAATTTAGTGGGCAGAGTGATTACTCAATATGTGTGAATGAATGGATAAACCTCTAATACAACAACAAGTACTTGAAACAGGTTCCCCTTTCTCTTCTTTCTCCTCTCTCTCTCTCTCTCTCTCTCTCTCTCTCTCTCTCTCTCTCTCTCTAAAAAAGTATATGCCACCTGTTAGAAAGAGAGTTTTCTTAGCCAATTCCTGATTCAGAATTCACTGATTAGATGCCTCAACAGATGGTTCATGCCTAACTATTGCCCATAGTCAATCAGTACCTCTAGGGGAAATCCCTCAATGACTTCAAGACTTCCCTTGGCAGCACCACTTGCCATTAAGAGATGCTGACTCCAATTTCTTTTTAAATTTAGGACGGTATGTAATTGTAAGAGTCCCTCACAGATATACAAGGCTATCTGTGGAGAATAGATGCAAGTTTTTATACTGTTCAATCTGGAAAGGACTTAGAAATTTACTGCTCTGATTTTAAAATCAAACATGAAATTTTACGGGTAAATATTTGTTTAACAATGGTGATAGGCTTCACACAGTTTTCTTTCTGGCACAAAATGACTTCCCATTTCATAGGCACATAAAATAAGCACATAAAAGAGTTAAAAGGACTTCTTGGACATCAAATAACTCATACTAAACATACTGATGAGTTAAGTGTAAATAAATGAGAAACACATGGATAAAATTTTCCTTAAATACATAAAGCTTTAGACATTAACTGAAAGAGAGACTGACAAAGTACATCTGGGGTTTTGCCCACTGCAACAGTTATTTTTAGTTTGGATATTAAAACAAATTACAATCCAATGTGTTCAGCTTGAGCATAAACTGTTAATTTATGAAATAATGCCTGTCATATAATTATTGGAAAGATAGTGCAGATAGATACAAGACCACAACCCTCACCCTTGTGAGGGACGATTCTTCAATAATCATTTAAAATGTAAAGGCCAATGTTTTTACTGTGAGTTTTAGGGGAAAAAAGATGAATATTTATGTACTTCATTCTGGAAAAATGAGCACCTGGAAATGGCATCATTCAGAGAATGACATTTTGAATGTGTTTTAATATACACTGAAACAGATTAGAGGGTAGCAGAGAGGGAATTTACTTCCCTTAAATTTGTTAAAGGAAGTTAAGTACAACTGAGATTTAAGGGCTTGGTGGGAGCTGAGGAATAGAATGTGTGATTGGTAGGCATGAGGTTTAGGTTTGAGCACTGATACCAAGGGGAGGGGGAAACCTATTTGTATCACCTTGAGTCAACTGGTCAGTATTTCATGAGGGTTGAGGGTGGGCCAAGTCACACACAACCCAGTTAATGCTTGCTCGGCACTGACACAGATCAACACAGCAAGCTGTGATTAAAAGGTAATCAAAACTAAGGGCTGTCGAGATGGCTCAGCTTGTACTCTCACAAAGGACTTGGGTTTGATCCCTAGTTCCATACAGTAGCTTGCAACCATCTCTGATTCTGGTTGCAGGGGATCTGATGCTCTCTTCTGTCATCTGCTAACATAGAGCATGCAAGTGTGTAAGTAGTGCACTGATATACATATAAGTCAAACACTCATACGCAGAACCCAAAATTAAAATGTGGTAAAATTAAAAACTGAAAGACAGGAAGAAAAAGAGTGCCTTGGGCTACCACCATTTGTCATCATGGGATATGGTTCTTAGAAGCATAAAATGTTGGTTTCCATTTAGCTTCAAGTCTTTCGATGAGTCAAGTTCTGTGGTTACCATAGCAGCAACTGTGGTCTCAACCACAGGTGTTTCTTCTTCAAATGAGGCAATGAGCTGACTCAAATCTGGACCCTTCAAAGTATATGGGACATGGTGTCCCAGTGGGAGTTGTAGCTTTCTCAATGGCTTGTGCAAAGGGAGTAGCTACTATAGACTTATCTCTTTCTAGATTTGTTTCCTGAACAAGCATTTTAATTTTAGCCCCAGATCCCAGCAGGCTGCATTCTAAAGCTGCCAAGTCCCATACAGTAGAACTGCAGTATTCTCTGGGCCACACCTCATGAAAGGATGTTCTTTCCTAGAGTTACCTTACTGTTCAGGAATCAACTTGAAGTGAAAATGACTGTGTCATCACGGGTTAGCCTTGGGATGCCCAGGAGTTGAGAACAATAGCCTGTTTTGGACTCAGATCAAATTCAGCAACATTTGCTTGTTCCAATTATTCAAGAGAGTGGAGCCCTTGGGCACCCACGAGGAGAGGACAATTTAAAGAAAATTGAATTACTGAGAATAGTCTATAGGGAAAGAACCAAGCTATGAAGTCATGAATAAACAGACGGCATCTGGAAGCTAGGGATCTCTGTCTTTGAGTCTTTTAACCTCCCTCCTTTGCCCACCTTTCACCTTGTCTTCTGACTGCTTAGCTATTTCTTTCATCTCTCAAATTAATTTGTACAGAATCATGAAAAAAAATCCTACCACTAATAAAAGAAGGCATGGTCCCAATCTTTTGACTAGCTGTGTTCTTTTTTATTTTACAGGTAGAAGCAAGTGGCATTAGGAGTGTGGCTATGAATCACTCCCATGTGGATGCCAGAGGATGCTGTGCACTACACAATTCCAAGAGTGCCATACTGTCAACAGCTAAACTTTGTGAGGAGCATTTTAACATTCATCAAAACTTGGCATAGGTGAGTAGCATGAAACTGCAATGGAATCTCAGCCGTGTCTGTGTGCAGAGCAGGCTAGTCCAGATTGCCCCCATGCTCAGCCTGAAGCCCTGGCAGCAGAGCTTTCTAATGCTCACAGGGTACACAGGTGCCCTCCAATCAGAGTCTCAATGTACGCAGGCACAACCCTTTCCCAGTGAGCACTCACTGATTCAGGGAAAGGCAACACATAAAACAGCATGGGCTTTGTGAACCTTTCTAGTCTGACATTCAAGGAAATTCATATTTTGTTTTTGCTTTGTTTTTATTAGATTGCTTAAATTATTCTTGTGTTTTCAAACTGTAATTTTCCATTCCCACATTCAGATCCACATTTTTTCTTTTCTTGGGCCCTAGGGTTTTGTTCTAAAAATATCATAATTATTTCTATATCTATCTAGACCTTCAGGTCCTTGTTGCCCAAAGCCCTGCCACGTATCATGCTTCAACAGAGCACACTCCCTTTTAGTAGCATCTGACAGTGGATTTGCATCCGCACAGCTTTGTTTCAGCTTCATGCATGGAAGTGCTTCTGTCATAGGAGGAAGAGATGGATGTTGGCACTAATATAAGTCAAACTTGCTTTTAGAAAAGCAGAATTCCCCACCCTTATACTCAACCAATGCAAAACACGGGCTTATGAGTCATTTGACTCGTAGGCGACAAATGGAGACAGCACCACAGACTAAGTATCAAACATTTAGTTCCAGGAGCATCTATAGATGTCCAATCACCAATTTCTATATCCTTAGGACAGAGTAGAGGATAGTAAATATGAGAGAAAGATTGGGCATATGATAATAAGATAGAATAAAAAAAATAAGGAGAAGAACAATGGAGAAGTGTGGAGAATTGTGAGATTCTAGTCCCATGGACTAAACAAAGTTACATTAAGAATCACGACTTAGTCTATACCCTATTCACTCAAGTGAATACAGTTCTTATGGGTTTTACAAGATCTCCGGAAAATTTCTGATCTAGTCTATGGACCTGGTAACATGTAATTTGCTGGGTTAAACAAGGGATTGGTTATGTACACCTATTCATATAATCTAAACCTATGGTATATTTCTGCTTAACTAACTATGTGCTTGTGAGAATAACATATTCAATATCAAGAGATTAGGCAGAGTTCCCCTTCACTTGTCTACATTCTGTCATTCCAATCACAGGTCATTGTGAACTGGCTCTAATTGAAAGCCAGACAAACAGAGCTCGTAAGCACATGCAGGCTTTACAAGCTCCACAATCGCATGCCCTGCTTACTTGGGCCTATTCTCCTTAGCACAATAAATGTGTGCAAAGCAGAGTTGAAACTTGCCCTGAGAAAGCAGGGCCTCAGGGCTCCATTGAGAAATGCTGTGTGGGCAAACAAAGCTCCCTCTCTGCAGCTTTATAAATGATAGGTTTTCACTGTGTATGATGTTTTCAATGCATTCTTAAAGTATCTGCTGATGCAAAACAGCACGGGCCAGCAATCCCAGTGCCGCACTGAATCTGGAAACAAGCGTCTATTCATGGGAGCCTCACCCTCACCCTCAGGGAGCTGCTTTCACTCAGAGACAGGGAGAACAAAACAGAGAATCAGGGGTCTGAAGCTAGACGCTTGACTTCGTAGGCAGTTCCCACTCACCCTGCAGTACATCTCTAATCACCAGCCTGTCCAGTGGCAAACTGGGTAGCTTGGCCACAGAAGTGTAAGAAGCTCACAGATAAAGGGTGATGAGAACACCCTAGGAGCTCAAAGATAAGAAACATCTGTATAGAGAATGAAGTTCTTCTTGCTTAATGTTGCAGAACAGTCTCAGAATGCAGCATAAAACTGCAAAAACTTAACCTCTCCAGCAGACAACTTGTTCAAGGAGCATAAACACACACACACACACACACACACACACACACACACGCACGCACACACACACCACACCACCTTTGTAATATATGTATATACATATATACACATAAATGTTATATATACATACATATCCGTATATGTCCTACTCTCTAGAGAGGATCATTTGTCATTCAATGTGCATTTTCCACAGGAAAATGTGTTTTTTCAGCATAGAATGTCACTGATTTGAGTGGAATTATGGCTATGCTAACATTCTAGTGAGGATCTATTGCTCTCCATCTTTCCAATGGAAAGATCCTAGGCCCTTTTTATTTCAATTGACATAGTAGGTAAGATGTGTTCAACACTCTTTGTGAAGCCAATTTTCTTTCTCCATGCTTGTGCTATGTCATTTCTCCCATGCAGTAATATTCTTTGAAGTACAATATTTTTCTCCTCTGAGTTGACACATCAAAAACTAAGACTATGGCATCTTATGAGTAAGGGACTCTTAATACCCTGATCCAAACAATAAGATGATTTCAATTTTGCAATTATTAAAAACATAAAATCCATGATATGAGAGGCTGTGAGAATATAGACTGGCCATTAATTGTGTGAATTTCTGAGTAGCGCTAGAGATGTGGCTTTGCTCTCTCTTTCCAGGCCATTCTTTTAGGATGTCGTCAGACTAAACAATTATGGCCAAGTCATGGTTATCCATAGTGATCAGGTCCCAGATAATTAAGACTTACAGATCACAAAGACAGAAAACTAGAGCTAAGAGGAAACTCAGCAAGCATGTAGTGTAGTCCAGCTCCTTCATTTTTCAGGTGAGACAATCAACATTCAAGAGAGTAAAGTATCTTGCACTAATTCGTATACCTCAGAAGGGATAGAAGGCTATCTTAGCACCATTTCCTATCCAACATAATACTTCTCCCTTTTCATCCTCTCTTTCCACAAGCAGCTTATTTATTTATCTGAGCATACAAGATTGCTATCTTTTCTCTCAAAATAATTTTTTTATGAAGCAAACAGTAGTCAGGCTTTACAAAATTTGACATACATTTTTTTTCTGTACGTTCTTGGTAAGTAATAACAGGGCAAACAGGTGCGGAGAACATAAAAAGGCATATAGGATATAAGTAATTCAATATAGGGTCTTGAGAGTCTGACCAATTATGGTTTGGCTCCTAAAAGAGACAGCTTTATACCTGTACCATGGCCACCTGCAGATCACAGAAAATGTAGGCAGCAATAGACAGTAGGCAGGTGGGAGAAAATGCTGACAGAAAACAAAGACTGAAGGCACTATAGCATCAAGTTCAAGGCTTCCTGTTCAGGATGCAGTGGCTCCTTGGATTTCATCTTTATGTTCAGATGACAAGTCCACCAGTGGGAGGAAGTTTACATAACTAGTGAGAAAAGAAATGGCAGCCACAGCACTGTTTGTGGACTAGCATCAATGAGTACCTGAACAGAGGAGTGGTGTGGGAAAAGGGAGATGGTCCACACCTCTTTCAGAGTCTGAGCAAGGTCAGAGTTACTGAACTTGCCTAGGAAATGCTAATTTGAACTACTTTGAGATTTCATCTTACCCCAGTCAGAATGGCCAAGATCAATGAAACAAGACATACTGCCGAGGGTGTGGGGAGAAGGGCACACTTACTCATTACTAGGGGGAAGGCAAACTGCTAAAGCCACTATGGAAAATGGAGATATGGGATTCCTTAAAGAGCTAAAATGCAACCTACCACAAGATCCAGCCATACCATTTTTGGACCTGTACCCAAAGGACTCTACGTCTTCCTGCAGAAATACTTGCTCACCCATGTTCATTGCTGCTCTGTTCATAATAGCCAGATATTGGCAATAGCCTTGATGCTTATCAACTGATGAATGGATAATGAAAGCATGATACATTTACATAATGGAATGAATAGTTCACTGTTAAGAAAAAAGACTTTACTAAAGGTAAATCATTTGCAGGTAATGGATGGAATTAGAAGCAACTTTCCTGTGTGATGTAACCCAGAGACAAATAGACAAATATTGTGTGTTTCTCTTGTATATGATGGTAGCATTTAAGTTTCAGATATCTGTATTTCAATCTGAAGAACCTCCGAAGTTAGGTATCTAGAAAGACACCAGAGGAGAGGAGGGTATCTTCTAAGGAAGTGGAGTAGAGTTTTAAAAAAAGATAAAGAGGAAATGAGAGTAGAAGGAGTGAATGGGAGGGTATGAGAGAAAAAGAAAGGCCTAAAAACCTGAAAAGCTATGTGGAAACCTCCTGCTTAAGACGCTTCTGAGAATATCTACATATATGAAAGGAATTTAAGTTGAGTCACCAAGACAGTGCCCCAATTAGACATCTTATGTCACCAAGTAAAACCTCTGGTGCCAGAAATGAGTTGCGTCTTAATGGTCAAAGGAGTCCCATAGACTCCCTCTACCTCAAAACATCACAAGCTGTTGTCAAGCCTATTAGTTCCTCTCTATAAAATGAGGGTGACACCACCTTGCTAAGCACACAATTTACTAATGCCTTGAAACATGGAGAAACCAGGCTCATGTCAAACTAGAAGCTTCACCCCTGCTGACTGCCACTCCTGGTGCTGGAATGTACTCTACATACGATGGGGGCGCGGGGAAGTAATCATTTAACCTATTGATATACTGTGAACTACAATGTGACCTGCCTTCAAGACACACTGTCGTGACAGGGGTACAAACATTACAGGCCCAAGCAAGTACATTTGATTGTATTTATGGCCTACTCCATAAGACTGAATTGTACATGACTCTGCAAAAGGTAGCCAAGAACCTGAAACAAGACAGGGCACAGGCATAGAACAAAATCCTACTAGCATTATTTTGCTAAAAGAACATTGCAATACAATGACTCCAAATGACATATTGCTGTATCTATAGAGCAGAACATCACTCAAGTCTCCTGAGAAAAGATTTTCTTAGCAGTAGAGGGTAATTAATGAAGAGATTCAAACTGGGAAAATGTACAGAGTGCAAGAGACTTTGGGGCACTCATCCCTAAATGGGATGGCATTATCAAAGCCCTTCCTTTGGGGCTCAAGGATCTATACGGAAGAGGAAGTGAAAAGACTGTAAGAGCCAGAGGTTGTAGATGACTAAGGAAAATGTCATCCAGGCACAAATGAACTCATAGAGATTTTGACAGCAAGCACAAGGCCTGCATAAACTTAAGACAAAGTCCCAACACTGAAAACTGGAAGTAGATGATGCAAAGTTCCACCCCAACCAAGAAGCTATTTGCAATTGGTCCTTCTTGGGGGAAAGGAAAGGTGGTTTTCTCCAGTAGGGTCAACCACCCCTAGGGCAAGCCCCAAGAGGAGAAGGAGTTAGCAGCACAAAATAAATCCATCTGTTTTGTTTTGTTTGTTTTGTTGACCACTTTTTGTTTTAATTTTTTTTTTTTGTTGCTATTGTTTTTGTTTGGTCTTACTGATTTTCTTAGTGTTAGCTAGTCTGCCTGCTTTGATTTTGAGTTTTTGTTGTTGCTTTCCTGCTTTTGTGGTTGTTTAAAACCTTTTAGAAGATATATAAACAAATTTCCCAGGCATCAGCTTTCCATGAAATAAAGCTTGAGCTTTATTATATTATTATATTATATTATATTATATTATATTTATATTATACTTATTTATCATATTATATATGTATATATAATATGATAATATAATAGTGTATATATTCTATATATCCATATATATCACAAAATTTACTGCCACCAACTGTTAATATTTATTATGCACATTAGCATGCATGTACATACACAGTCAAACACGTTCAATTGTTGTGTTATACAAAGCCAAGCTGTTATTAGCAGTAGAACCTTAATATGCTAATAAATATATGTATCTAAAGGGTTCCAAGAGCTCTCAAACATTCTTACTGATCTTCTGAGAAAGGGAAAATCAGCTTTTTTTAATGTAGTATCATTGGGTATATCAATCACATTCATGGTAGGCCCCATGAGTAGGTATCGTCAGTCAATGCAAAAAATATTCCACCTTAATTTTTCCACTGCACTCTTATTTGACTAGTGTTCCACAGGGCCTAGGATATATCAGCACTCCCCCTGGCTCATGAATTCTTAAGTATGACTACATAAAATACAGGTTTAAGTACTTAAAGTTCTTGTCATACAGGTCTTTCACTTGCTTGGTCAGAGGTACACCAAGATATTTTATATTATTTGTGACTATTATGAAGGATTTATAGTTTAGTTTTTAAAATTTCTCGAATCACATAGTATTGTTTTTATATAGCAGGCATACAAATGCTGTTATAAACTTACAATGACAGATATTTTATAGCTGGAAAGCATAAAATACACAATCCTCATGCTTAGAAGCATGAGATCAAGCAGAGACTATCATCCTGTGGTACTCATCTGTGAATGGGATTTAGGAATGCTGTGTAACAATTTTTACCAAATTTGTACTGCTAAGGTTACAGGGAGAAAAACTGGGCGACATTCGCCTCTTCATTTATTCATTACACTGCATCTACATACTTAACATCATAAAAATCCCCCAAAGATTGTAATTCTTGTGACAATGTAACCACCATGTCTAACTCTGATTTTAAAAATGTATGCAGCATACCATGATCTAAAAAGTTGTAAGTCATATATATTATTGAAATTGTCCCTAAAATTACTGATTAGACTGGTTGTAAGCATGTAAAATAGGTATAAAGGAAAGCCCATGTGTCTTTAATTTTAAACTTAACACATGTTTTGTGTTTTCTTGACCTTTTACAATCTAATTTGTGACTATCATCAAGGATCTCCTTATCTTGGAAAATCTCCTCTCCTCCTCTCTCCTTACGATGAAATTACCTAGAAATATAGAAATTAATTCTCACCGAACAATCCTCCCTTTCAGACAAAAGACCGAGAAGTAATATACCCACTTGTATACAGGAGGGAGGGACACTGAGAGCCAAGAGAATCTACTTGTAATTGAGGTAAGTTACTTAACTTTGTCCCAATCCAGATATCATTATAGGGCTCTCTGACTTGGGGCTGTTCCCTCTTAGACTTACTTCT
>JADRCD010214482.1:0-23185 GCA_019843815.1 Montemys delectorum | reverse complement strand
AATATCTTAATATGAAAATTAATATTACCAACATATGCTAAGTGACTGAAATCCAAAAATATGAGGAATTAGTAATTTGTCATCCAATGGTCTCTCTAATTTGGTAATTGGAGAAATAGGTCCAATATTGTACAATCTATGTATACTTTCACCTTGTTCGTGACAGTGTCTTGCTGTGTACACCATAAGGGTCTTGAAATCTTGCTTCTCCTATCTCAGCCTCTCTATTAGTAGTATTTTTTATTGACTTTATGGATAGACTATCTTAATACACACACCATTTCTTACATAAATGTAACCTGTTCTCTGTGGCCTGAGAATAAAGTCACTCACTCAAGTCAAACAGTTTTGACCATAGCAGGAAGTCTGTATCCAAAAATTGAGCCTACAATTCATTCCTTGGTGTAGTAAAACTGTCAACTCTCAGCTTAGCTACGATGGAGTTAAAATCCTTCGGTGATTTGAGCGTCACTGAAGTATAGCCTTATTAAAATGAAATCCAATGCCTAAAAATTGTTCTTATTTTGAGCTTGTACCACAGAAAGAGCCAAGTTTTTAAACTCTACTAAATACAAAACAAACAAACAAAAAGACTTTACATATTTATGTTCATTTAAGAAAATACTAGTAGTGATGAATTATTTTGAAATATACAGTTAATATGTTTGGAGTTATTTGAAATTTATACTGAGAAGAATGTATGTATTTGCAGTATTGCTGTAGACAAGCATCTACATAACACTGTTAAATTGATTGTTTTATATCAAACAACTTTTATAATACTAATTTTTATTGTTATAATATTTTATAAATTTTAAGGAATATGACAAAAAAGATATTGTAGGTATTGAAGAGGGGGTCTCTGGGAGGAGTTGGGGTATAAAAGGGAAACAAGAATGTGATTTAATTCTATTTATTTAAAATATATTTTTAAATGTTAACAAATTCAGACAAATTGAAATCATGTAACTGTTCTCATCATAATGCAATAAAAGTTAAAAAGAAAAAGAGACATTTGCACTCTTGTGTTTATCACAGCATTATCCACAGTAGACAAAAAGTGAAAACAATCTGTGTGCATAAACTGTAAGTGGATAGTGATTACCAGATACATATATCCAATGAAATCTATTATTTAACAAAAAGAAGACACCTTCCATTTGTAACACATGATAGAAATAGAGTAAAACATAACTATTTCACAAAAAAAGGAAAATACTGTATAACCCCTCTGGTAGAATCCAAAAGAAGATAATCTCAAAGAAACTGAAGGTAGATTAGTTGTTATCAGAGGTTGGAGAGATGAGGATAAGAAAGTTTGATGAGTGTATACTTAACCATTATTAACTAGAAATAATTTCTGTTGTACTACTTACTACATAACAGGGTAATTATACATACTGGAAATGTAGTGTATGTCAGATAAGTTATAAGAAAGTATTTTGTTCAATTTATTCCCACAAAGAACTAGTGAATAATAGACATACTTAGCTTGATCTGGATGTTAAGCAATATATGCATGTATTTACGACTTCTCCTGCCCCATTGACATGTACAGGTTTATAGGTCAACATAAATTAAGTGATCGGTTCCTCCACCCCCTGAAAACTTCATTCCCATAGCAAAGCCCAAGGTATCCCATGAAATCCATAGTGAATGTGTTCAGCTTTGACTTCCTGAGAGCAAGAATATCACTTGTTTTTACTCGTTGCTGATTTCTCCGTATCTTAGGTTAGGGCTAAGTATGTGAATGTCTAATTAATGAATTAGTTTATTTCTTTTTTATTGGTTATTTTATTTATTTACATTTCAAATGTTGTGCCCCTTCCTGGTTTCTCCTCCAAAAAAACCCCATCCCATGCTCCTCCCATTTGCCTCCATGAGGGTGCTCCCCCACCATTCTCCTGTCTCTTCACATACCTGATCCTGTCTCCCTTTTCCCCTCCCCATCCTTTCTCCCTCCAAGGTCCCTCCCTCCATCAATATCCAGTAAAGACTTTTGTTCTGCCTTCTCCATAGGATTGAGGCATCCACAATTTAGTCTTCCTTCTTCTTAAGTTTCATGTGGTCTGTGAGTTGTGTGTTTCAGGAGTATCCTGAGTTTTGGGGATAATATCCACTTAGCAGTGAGTACATATCATGTGTGTTCTTTTTGATCTGGGTTAGTTCACAAAAGTATATTTTCTAGTTCCATCCATTTGTGTGCAAATTTCGTGAAGCCACTGTTTTTAATAGCTGAGTAATACTCCATTGTGTAAATGTACCACATTTTCTGTATCCATTCCTCAGTTGAGGGACATCTATGTTGTGTCCAGCTGCTGGGTTTTTTTTATAAATAAGGCTGCTATGTTTTTACTGCCGATCCATGAACATGGAAGATCTTTCCATGTTCTCAGGTCTTCTTCAATTTCTTTCTTTAGAGACTTAAAGTACTTTTTGTATAGACCTTTCACTTGCTTGGTTAGAATCACAACAAAATATTTTACATTATTTGTGATTTGTGAAAGTTGTCATTTCCCTAATTTCTTTCTCAACTTGTTTATTCTTTGAGTAGAGAAAGGCTACTGATTTGTTTGAGTTTCTTTTACCCAGGCAGTTCCAAAACTTGTTTATCAGCTTAGTTCTCTGGTGGAATTTTTGAGGTAGCTTATGCATACTATCATCCACAAATTATATCCTTTTGCCCTCCTTTTGTTGTCTAATTTCTCTGGCTAGGTCTTCAAATACTATATTGAATAGGTAGGGAGAGAGTGGGCAGCCTTTTCTAGTCCCTGATTTTACTCAGATTGCTCCAAGTTTCTCTCCATTTAGTTTGATGTTGGCTACTGGTTTGCTGTATATTGCTTTTACTATGCTTAGGTATGGGCCTTGAATTCCTTATCTTTACAATATTTTAACATGAAGGGATGTCAAAGCCTTTTTCAGCACATAATGAGATGGTCATGTGTTTTTTTTTCCTTTGAGTTTGTTTATATAGTAGATTACATTGATGTAGATTTCCATATATTGAACCATCCCTGAATCCCTAGGATGAAGCCCATTTGATCATGGCGAATGATCATTTTGATGTGTTCTTGGATTCTGATTGCAAGAACTTTATTGAATATTTTTGCATCAAATTTCATAAGGGAAATTGGTCTGAAGTTTTCTTTCTTTGTTGGGTGTTTGTATAGTTTAGGTATCAGAGTAATTGTGCTTCATAGAACGAATTTGGTAGTGTCTCTTCTGCTTCTATTTTGTGGAATCGTTTGAAGATTACTGTCTCTAGTGCCCTTTGGTTAGTCTGGCTAAAGGTTTATCTATCATGTTGATTTTCTCAAAGAACCAACTCCTAGTCTTGTTGGTTCTTTGTAAAGTTCTCATTGTTTCTACTTGGTTGATTTCAGCCCTGAGATTGATTATTTCCTGTTGTCTGCTCTTCTTGGGTGTGTTTGTTTCTTTTGGTTCTAGAGCTCTTGGATGTGCTTTCAAGCTGCTAGTGTATGATCCTTTCAATTTCTTATGGACACACTCAGAGCTATGAGATTTCCTATTAGCACTGCTTTCATTGTCCCATAAGTTTGGGTATGTTGTTCCCTCATTTTCATTAAATTCTTAAAAGTCTTTAACTTCTTTCTTTCTTTATTCTCTGACCATGTTATTACTGAGTAGGGCACTGTTCAGCTTCCATCTATATGTGGGCTTTCTATTGTCTTTGTTGTTATTGAATACCAGCTTTAGTCCATGGTGATCTGATAGGATGCATGGGATTATTTCAATCTTCCTGTATTGGTTGAGGTTTGTTTTATGCCAGATTGTGTGGGCAATTTTGGAGAAGGAAACATGAGGTACTGAGAAAAAAAGGTATATTATTTGTTTTAGGATAGAATGTTCTATAGATGTCTGTTAAATCCATTTGTTTCATAACTACTCTTAGTTTCACTGTGTCTTTGTTTAGTTTCTATTTCCATGATCTGTCCACTGATAAGAATTGGATGTTTAAGTCTCTTACTACTATTGTGTGAGGTTCAAAGTGTGTTTGAGCTTTAGCAATGTTGGTGCCCTTGCATTTGGGGCACAGAGGTTCAGAACTGAGAGTTTATCTTGGTGGATTTTTCCTATGATGAGTATGAAGTGTCCTTCCCAATCCTTTTTTTTTCTTTTTCCTTTTTTCTTTTTGATAATTTTTTGTTGATGTTAATATTATTTGATATTAGAATGGCTACTACAGCTTGTTTCTTGGGACTATTTGCTCAAAAAAATTTTTTCCAGCCTTTAACTCTGAAGTGGTGTCTGTCTTTGTCACTGAGGTTTGTTACCTATATGCAGCAGAATTGTGGATCATATTTACTTAACCAGTGTGTTAATGTAAGGCTTTTTATTGGGGAATTGAGACCATTGATGTTTAGAGATATTAAGGACCAAGGGTTGTTGCTTCTGTTATTTTTTTGTTGCTAGGAGTATAATTATGTCTCTATGGCTCTCTTCTTTGGGGTTTGTTATGAGAATATAAATTTTTTGCTTTTGCTTGGGCATAATTTCCATCCTTCTGTTGGAGTTTTCCTTCTATTATCCTTTGTAGGGCTGGATTTGCTCAGAGTTATTGTTTACATTTGATTTTGTGTAGCTGTCCAGCAGCCATGGATGAACTGGGTATACCTGAAAGGGAATCTGGAAATGAACAAGGATAGGCTGGCAAGAGAAGGATGAAGCCAAGACAAAAGTCTCTGATCAAGGCTCAAAGTATAATTTTCAGCTCTGCTTTTATATAGGTAAAACCCACACACCCATCCTTTGTTTTAGCTGGCTTGAGTTGCAAAGCAAACTCAGCAGGCAGTCATGTCCTCAAAGCTCTGGTAGGGAATTGCAAATGCAGGGAGGCCAGGCTCTGACTCCAGCCAGGTTGTAAAACCATCAGGGTTTGTTTACCTACTCAAGGCTGGGGGAAGGGCACAGTTTTGAAATGGAACTTGGTTCCTCTGTCTATGGCATTTGAGACTTTTGCTGGGTATAGTAGCCTGGACTGGCATTTTTTGTTCTCTTAGGATCTGTCTGATATCTGCACAAGATCATCTGGCTTGTAGAGGCTCTATTGAGAAGTATGGTGTAATTCTAATAAGTTTGCTGTTATATGTTACTTGACCTTTTTCCCTTACTGCTTTTAATACTTCCTTTGTTTTGTGCATTTGGTGTTTTGATTATTATGAGATGGGAGGAATTTCTTTTCTGGTCCAATCTATTTGGCATTTTGTAGGCTTCTTGCATGTTTACGGGCTTTTCTATCTTTATGGTAGGGAAGATTTTTTCCTATGATTTTGTTGAAGAGGACTTTGAGTTGGGAATCTTTGCTCTCTTCTATTCTTACATTTAGTCTTTTCGTTGTGTCCTGGATTTCATGAATGTTTTGGGTTACCAGCATTTTACACTTCCCATTTTCTCTAACTACTGTGTCAATGTCTTCTATGGTATCGTCTACACCTGATAGTCCCTCTTCTATCTCTTGTTTTCTGTTAGTGATGCTTCCATCTATGACTCTTGATCTCTTTTATATGTTTTCCATCTCCAGGTTTGTCTGTCTTTGTGATTTCTTTATTATTTCTGAAAGACCCCCAGAGTAGGGGAGACCCTCACTCAAGTCTCGGGACGACACGACCACCCAATAACTCACGAGAGACTGATCTTGCTGCAATCACACAAGGTTTATTCAGGGGAAGCCAGATCTGGGGTCGAACTCATAGTCTAACAGGCCAGTGGAGTTCGACCCAGAGCACCAAGAGTAAGGGGTATTTAAAGGGAAAAACCCACAAAGTGGGGGGAGGGGGGTGAGGGGGTTACCAAGGATACATAACATAAAAGCAGTGGAAGATTCTATGGAGACACACTCTCTTGAGTCAAGGTCACAAGGAAGTCATCCTGCCCATTTATTGTCTAGAGGAATGTAATCTTCTTCTACCTCCTGAACCAGTTGACCTTCATTCCTAGTTCCGCCCTCATTGTAGTTCGGCCAGGAGGGGCTGGTCTCAGGAACCAGAGCCCTGAGGCTCTGAGTTAAGCCAAGTTCCTGGAACCAGAGCTCTGAACTGGCTGACCTGCATTCTTAGTTCTGCTCAGTCTGCTAGGGGTCATAAAAAACTTATTTTTATATTTTTCAATTTCTATTTCCATTTTTAGATCCTGGAAGGTTTTGTTCAATTCCTTTACCTGTTTGATTGTATTTTCCTGTATTTCTTTAAGGAATGGATGTGTTTCTTCTTCAAGGGCTTCTACCTGTTTATCTGTGTTCTCCTGAATTTCTTTAAGGGAGTTATATATATCCTTCTTAAAGTCCTCTGTCATCATCATGAGATGTGATTTTTAGATCAGAGTCTTTCTTTTCAGGAGTGTTGGTTTATCCAGGACTTGCTCTGTTGGGAGAACTGGCTTCTGATGTTGCCTTTGTTTCTATTGCTTATGCATGTGCTGGCCTCTTGCCATTTGGTTATCTCTGGTGTTAGGTGGCATTGCTGTCTCTGACTCCAGCCTGTCCCTACTGTGAGCCTGAGAGCACGGGTATGTCAGAACTACTTGGGGTCTCACTCCCTCTGTGAGCCTGGGTGTGTCAGAACTTCTGGGGTTCAAGCTATTACTGGATGTGATTAGGGTGGGAAGGGTTGGAGCACAGGGTCTCCTCCTGGGCCCAGATACAAAATGGAAAGATCTTGTCCATGGCTGGGCAGAGGTTCCTGCATCCCCTGGGCCCTGGGCAGGTCACAGTTAGGTCAGGTACTGGGGAAATAGTGGTGGACTCACCAGTAAGCCTGCATATGTCCGAACTTCTGAGGGGTCAAGCTGTCTCTGGGTCTTATTGGGGTGGGAAGGGCATGAATTTATTTCTAAGCATTTGTATATATTCCACAGGAAATAAGAATATTTCTATCCTCTTTAGATTGAGATGTGCATTGACCACTTTTGTAGAGCAGGGAACATATTATCTTGTCACTTTTCTTCTTTGTATTGCTCAAATATTGGTCAACTACTACTGTCAACCAATATTTGCTGTCATTCCCTGGCTAAGTGAGCAACCGTTAACCTTCCCAGTGTCAGTGTCATATGGAAACGGCTTTCATTATATTCTTTCCATCCATGTGAATAGTTATACTTTACAAATATCCATCCCTCATACTCTATGCTCCTCAGTCCCTGCTAGTCCCTTCTCCCTCACAAATAGTTCTCTTTCTGTCTTTATGGTTTTTAGTATTATTGAAACTGTCAAGGAATAATTCCTTGCCAGTTACAGACATTTGGTAATGGATTTCAGCTGTTTTTACTACTCTTTATACTTTTACTTTCTTTTTCCACTGGTTGACAACTTCTAAATAAGTCCCCTCTCTACATTCATGTCTTTGTTGTGTGTGTGTGTGTGTGTGTGTGTGTGTGTGTGTGTGTGCCCCTAAATTTAATATATGACTCACTCTAGTGTGTATGTGTGTGAGGTTATGCAACAAAGCAGGGCAACTTATCAATGACTATACCACTGAAGAAAATGAAACCATTCCTCGGTAAGCTTTACTTTCTGTTAGTCTCCCAAGGAGAGATGATATCTGAAGGCACACTATCACCCACAATGAATTATTGAGGGGCCTAATCTAGTGCAAGGCTTTTGCAGTAGAATATAGCTACAGCCAGCTCATAAGTGCAACATCTCTGGAATGTCCAGAAAACTTCTTTTTCCTATGCACCTCCTCATTTTATGGTTTTTACATTCTTATTCCCTCCTCTCCCATGATGTTCTCTGAGACTTGGAAAGGTTGATACGGCTGTACTATTTTATGGCTGAGCACTCTACCATCATACATTCTTACTCTTTGTCCATTTATGAAATTCTACACTGTCTTCTACTGCAAATTTTTTTTTGAATGGAGGCTGTGTGCAACACTAATCTATGTGTGTAAACATGAATATTTAGAAGACAATTAGATGAGTACTATAAAAAAATAGTAATAGGTTCTTCCATAGGAACTATGACTTTCCCAGCCAAAGGCTCTTGACCAGATTTAATAAACTTTCTGTGAGTTCCCTCCAATGGAGTGGACTTCCAATCCAATTGGAAAATGGCTGGTTATGTGAGAATGGAAAAAATTTTAAACTAGCATATTATTGAGACATGGGAGCCTGAACTGTGGAACTTTCCAGGAAATGGCCCAGGGGTAAGACATCTGGCACTTGATAAATGATTCTCAGAATTACCAGAACAGGAACCAGGAGCACCAACGGTACCTTGAACTCTGGAGGGGTTAGACAATATTTGCCTAGTTTAAATTTGCCAATGAAATGCCTTCCCTCTCTTGCTTCCTGCTCTTTGAGATGTACCCCACCCCTTGTGGGTTTTGCCTTTAAATTGTGTGTTCCCTTCAGGGCTCTTCTCCTCTATCCCTGCATGGGATATGAGTTGAGCCCCAGCGTGCTGGTTCCTGAATAAAGCCTCTTGCTGGTTGCATCAAGTGATGACTCTTGTGATTGATTGGGGTATGCGCCAGAGCATTCAAACTGAGCAGGGGTCTCCCTTTGGGGGTGCTAAAATTGTGGGGGCTCATCTGGGATCTGTGACAACCCCTCAATCTCGAAGCCTCCCTTGGAGGTAAGCTACATGTTCTGTGTGTCTGTCCTCGCTCCTGTTGGCAACTGTTTGTTCTCTTTTGTGTGCACTTTCACTTTTGCAACCGTTTCACCAGAGGATCAGGAGACCAGTAGATGTGCCTGGAGGTCTCCCAGAGGTCTCAGGTTGCCATTCTGGGGGATGCCCCAGGATGGGAGGAGGACCAGGGATGCCTGGTAGCCTCCTGTGGTGTGAAGTTTTCTGGGTTGGGCTCGAATAGAGTCCAACTTCTGCCAGGGAAGTGGCCAGAACAGCGGCCCTCATATTTTCTTTTTCTCTCTCTCCAACTACTGTGGCGAGACAAAAGAGGACACATAGCCCTTGATTTCTGCCTGTCTCTGGTATTCTTATTTCTTGTGCTTGTGACTTACCGACAGATGATGGGACAGACTGTGACCACTCCCCTTAGTTTGACCCTAGACCATTGGGCTGACATTAAACGCAGGTCCCACAATCTATCTGTAGATGTTAAGAAGGGACCGTGGTGGACCTTCTGCACTTCTGAATGGCCCACCTTCAATGTGGGGTAGACACCAGAGGGAACTTTTGACCCTGCCATCATTTTTGCTGTTAATTCTGTTGTTTTCCAGCCTGTACCATCCGAACATTCCAGCAACCCTATATCCTTGTATGGCATGATTTGGCCTGGAATACCCCTCCATGGGTCAAACCATGGGTCTGGAGACCAAGGCCTCTCCCCAGCACTGCAATCCTGGCAGAACGGACCTTGGGGTGTGGGCAGCCTGAGGACCCTAGGTCCTCCCAACCTCGGAGGATTTATCCAGAGACCCAAGACCTCCTGCTACTAGATTCCCTTCCTCCATACCCCCTGACCCTCCAATACACTCCACAAGGTGCTGGGGCTGCTGGAGCCATGGTTGCTCCTGCTGGAGAGGCACCCTCAGCTCCCCTGGCAGAGGAGTCACAGGGATCCACCCAGGGTACATGGAGCAAGAGAGGGGTGTTACCAGACACCATGGTTGCTCTCCTACTTAGGGGATATGCCCCTCCCTGTGGGGGAGCTGCAGCCTCTCCAGTACTGGCCCTTCTCGTCCTCAGATTTTTATAATTGGAAAACTAACCACCCCCTTTTTCTGAAGACCCCCAGCATTTGACAGGGCTGGTGGAGTCCTTAATGTTTTCTCACCAGCCTACTTGGGATGACTGTCAGCAGCTTTTGCAGACTCTCTTCACGACTGAGGGAAGAGAGAGGATCCTGTTGGAAGCACAGAAAAAAACATTCCGAGAGACAATGGGTTACCCACCCAACTCCCGAACCTCATTGATTTTGGTTTCCCCTTGGACAGACCCGATTGACACAGTGCAAGGTAGGGAGAGACTGACCATTTATCGCTAGGCTCTAGTAGCTGGTCTCCATGGGGCTGCTTGATGCCCCACCAATTTGGCTAAGGTCAGAGAAGCAATACAGGGGCCCACTGAGCCACCTTCAGTATTTTTAGAATGCCTGATGGAGGCTTTCTACAGATATACCCCCCTTTGATCTACTTCAGAGGGACACAGAGCCTATGTGGCCATGGCCTTTATAGGGCAGTCAGCTCTGGATATCAAGAAAAAGCTACACAGATTAGAAGGGTTGCAGGAATTGTCATTGCAAGATTTGGTGAAGGAGGCTGAGAAAGTGTATCATAAAAGGGAGACAGAAGAGAGGGAACAGGAAAGAAAGAGAAAGGGAAGAGAGAGAAATTAGGAAAGAAAAAAGACAAGATAAGAATCTGACCCAGATCTTGGCCTTAGTGATAAGTGAAAGAGATAGATAAAGAGATAGGCCTAGAGAGCCAGGGAACCTGGGCAACCAAGGAAGAGGAAGGCACCCCTTGGACAAAGACCAGTGCTACTGTAAACAGAAAGGACATTGGGCTAGAGAGTGACCAAAGAAGAGGGCCCAGAAGAAAGTCCTGGCCCTGGCAGATGAAGATGAGGACTAGGGGAGATGGGGTTCAGATCCCTTCCCTGAACCTAGAGTAACCCTTAAGGTGGAGGGGAAACTAGTGGAGTTCTTGGTAGACACAGGGGCTCAACATTCCATCTTGCTGCAACCCTCAGGACCACTCTCCCATAAGAAATCTTGGATCATTGGGGCCACTGGCCAACAGCAATATTCAGGGGCAAACAAATATATTCATGGACTACCCAAAGATCCATTGATCGGGGAGTGGGCTGGGTAACCCAGTCATTTCTCATCATTCCAGAATGCCCAGCCCCCTTATTAGGCAGAGATCTTTTGACCAAATTAGGAGCTCAAATTACTTTTACTCCAGAGGGCCCCAAGGTAACAAAGGAGGGGCAGATGATTACAGCCCTCACCATGAAATTAGAGGACGAGCATCGGCTCTTTGAGTCCCCCCCCAACAACTGTAGACAAGAAGGATTGGATTGACAAATTCCTGAGACATGGGCTGAGACAGCTGGCATGGGATTAGTTCACCAGCGACCCCCTGTGGTCATAGAATTAAAGGCCGCAGCTAGCCCCATTGCAGTCCTCCAGTACCCCATGAGTAAGGAGGCACGGGAGGGTATTAAGCCTCACATTCACCACTTGTTTCAGCAAGGGATACGAGTAAAATGCAAGTCTCCCTGGAATACCCCCCTGTTACTTGTGCACAAGCCTGGCACAGGAGATTATCATCCAGTATAAGATTTGAGGGAAGTAAATAAGAGGGTTCAAGATATACACCCAACTGTTCCTAATCCACACAACTTGCTGAGCTCACTGCCACTGGACCAGACTTGGTACACTGTTTTGGAATTGAAAGATGCCTTTTTCTGCCTCCACCTTCATCCATCCAGCCAAGACGTTTTTTCCTTCGAGTGGTGAGACCCTGACTCAGGGGTAACTGGAAAACTGACCTGGATGAGGCTACCACAAGGCTTCAAGAGTTCACCTACTCTCTTCAATGAAGCTCTGCATCAGGACTTGGCCACCTTCTAAGCCACTCACCACCAGGTAACCGTGCTTTTATATGTTGATGATATCCTCTTAGCAGGACCAACTGAAGACCTATGCTGACAAGGAACTGAGGAACTCCTCAATGAGCTGTCCCAATTGGGATATTGCACCTTGGCTAAGAAGGCCCAGATCTGCCAGCAGCAGGTGACCCATTTGGGGTATACTCTAAGAGAAGGTAAGAGGTGGCTGACGGAGGACAGGAAGCATGCTATCACCCAGACACTGGTGCCCCAAACTGCCCAACAGGTGTGAAAATTTCTAAGCACCACCAAATTCTGCCGACTCTGGATTCCGGGATTCACTTCTCTGGTGGCACCCCTTTATCCCCTGACAAAGGGATCCAACCCCTTTGTGTGAGGAGCTGAGCAACAGCAAGCTTTCAATGATTTTAAGCAAGCTCCAGCTCTCGCTCTACCAGATGTGACTAAACCCTTCATGCTCTACGTTGACGAGTGAAAGGGAATAGCACAGGGGGTACTGACTCAGAGTCTGGGACCATGGAAGAGGCCGGTAGCATACTTATCCAAGAAATAGGACCCAGTAGCTAGCGGCTGGCCAGCTTGCCTGAAATCTGTGGCTGCCATGGAAGTCCTAATCAAAGATGCAGACAAACTGACTTTAGGGCAAAAGGTGACTGTGATTGCCCCCATGCCCTAGAAAGTATCATCAGACAGCCCCCAGACAGATGGTTGTCCAACGCCTGCATGATCCACTATCAGAGTTTGCTCCTCAATGAAGAGCAAGTTCAGTTTGCTTGTCTGGCACTCCTCAACTCCACCACTTTGCTGCCTGAGACTGAGAGTGACCTTGGTGTGCTCCACACTTGCCAAGATGTCTTGGCTGAAGAAAGGGGGGTCCGGAGAGATCTCTGTGACCGACACCTCTCAGACGCCCAGCTCATGTGGTACAGCCATGGGAGCAGCTACATTGTAGAAGGTAAGGGGGTGGCAGGAGCTGCGGTGGTGGACTGAGACTGTGGTATGGGCCAGCAGCCTACCTGAGGGAACATCAGCCCAGAAAGCAGAACTGATAGCTTTGCCTGAAGCCTTGCAGCTGACTGAGGGAAAGAAGAGTAACATATACATGGATAGCAGGTATGCCTTTGCCACTGCCCACGTGCATGGTGCCATCTACTGGCAGCGAGGGCTGTTGAACTCAGCCTGGATCCATGCATCGCATGTTAAGGCTGCGCTTCGCCCGACAGAGACTGAGTGGAGGGTGGAGAAGACCTCTAACCCTCTCAAGCTTCATGTGTGTCACACTTCCTCTTGTCCTGGTGATTCTGCTTCCAATATGTAAGGCTTCCAACCCCCATGAACCCAAGAAGCTGACATGGCAGGTCAGTTCCCAGACTGGTGACCTGGTATGGAGTGTAACTAAGACTGTTCCTCCAGGCACCTGGTGGCCCGACGTAGTCTTTGACCTTTGCTTACTGATGGCTGGACTGGACTCTTGGGACATCCCTGAGTACAGTTCCGACCAACTGCCAGTGCTCTCCAAGGCCACCCATCTCCAGCGAACTGGCACCCTGGGTTGTGCTAGACCATGGTCACGGTGCCAGCAAAGGCTGACTCCCTTTTATGTGTGCCCTTGGGATGGGCGCACCCGGCCAGAGGCTAGGCACTGTGGAGGCTCAGAGAGCTACTATTGCAAAGAATGGGGATGTGAAACTACTGGTGAGGCCTACTGGCGCCTCATATCATCCTGGAATCTGATCACAATGTCCTGGAACCACTCTGGGCCCACTCTGTGTCCCCAGAGGGGAAGATATGTATCATCCTCTAGCGCCATCTGTAACCGAGAGGCACAATGAAATCCTGTAGTCATCTGTTTCATGAACAAAAGTAAATAGTGCACTGACTGGCTCCGGGGGTGCTCTTGGAGGATTAGGTTCTATGTGTCTGGTACGGACCCTGGGGTGACATTTATTGTTCGGCAAAAAGTGAAGGGACTCCCATTGGTCCCCATAGGCCCTAATGCTGTATTGTCAGACCAATAGCCATGCCTCCTGCCAAACCAGTGGCTCCACCGACCCAGCTGTCCACAGCTGGTTTAAGCCTAGGCACCATGGCCATGAGTACAGGCCTTACGCCCACCACTCGGCCCCTCCTGGGTACAGGTCAAAGGTTATTCAATCTAATACAAGGGGCTTTCCAGATCTTGAATGTTACCCACCCTGATGCTACCAATTCCTGCTGGCTCTGCTTCTCTGCCGTCCCTCCCTATTATGAAGGAATAGGCATGCTAGGTACCTATAATAATACGACTGCTCATGACCGGTGTAGTTGGGGGTCTGCTCAGAAACTAACCCTGACCGAAGTTTCACGGCAGGGCATCTGTCTAGGAAAGGTACCCAAAACCCAATCCCATATCTTCAATGAGACTCAAGCCACTGTAGGAGGTCGAGATCATTGATTCCTCGTACCCCCTCCTAACAGTTACCTTCATGACAGTCATATTACTATTGTACTAAGGGCACATTTTGCCTACGAGGCCATCATTGTAGCTTTTAGGATACATACTAGTACTTTTATATTGTTTAGGATTATTTTAACCATTACTCAGCATTTCATTTTAATTTGTATTTCTGATTTTTATCCATCAGAAATTTATATTTCTTTAACAGTTGTATAGAATTATAGTGCATTTGTTTTCTTTTTCTAAGTTTACTTAGAATTAATGTTTTAGTTTTTGAAATTTGGTATAAAAGCTTTACCACTGTACCTCTGTACATTGAAATTCAATTACCTCTGTACATTGAAACTGCCATATGTTAATACTATGAATTTTATTTTCAAGTATCCAATATATAGTAAATACCTCTTTAAAAGGTATTTACAATCATATATATGCAAGTAGCATTAAATGAACTGAGTAGATTGTGTGTATGTATATGTGTGTGTGTGTGTGAAGCCATGTATTTGAAAAGAAGTGAGAATGGGAAGAACATGGAAAGTATTGAAGAGATGAAAGGGAAAGGGGAAAATAATGTAATTATATTTTAATTTTAAAAACTAAAAATTTAATAAAAGAGACTATAAACTTGGGTGTGTTGTGAGGTGAGGCAGGATCTGGCAGGAGTTGGAGGAGGGGGGATGGATGTGATTAAATTACGTTGTATGAAATTTTCAAAAAATAAATAAAAACATCATTTCATAAAAAAACAGACTATTTTATTCACGCAGTGTCTGCCACTTCTGTGATTTTTTTTCCTCATTCTATTTCATTTTCCTTCCAACCATTTCCCTTTGGTATAAAGAATTTACATTCACTTTCTACTGAGTCACATCTGCTAGAGTCTGCTCTCTAGAAGCTTCTCCTCCCTTATGAAGGTCTTTATTTTGCCTGCATGGTTGTAGGTGTTTTGTTGAATATACACATCTGCCACAGTACCTCTTGCTGTTTTACAGTCTTGTCTCACTTCCTTTTGACTCCCATCTTCCTGCTGAGAAAACCCTATAAATTTGTAGGTTACCCTTAGTCTTTAGCATTATTGGTTCAGTTCTGAGGTGCTTAATTACACTTTTCTTTTTAGGTTTTTCCTGCTCCAGGTTCAATAAACTTGATTCTCAGAGCTTCTGCCATTTGCCAAATAAGAAAATTTCAGCCAGTTTTTTCCAGCTTTTTTTTTTTTTAATTGGGGAGAGGGTTAACCAGGCATGATCAGTCTTTGACTTGAATACAGGTATGCCCATCAATTATTTCTTAAATTCTTTCATACACATGCACACACACACATACATGCATGCACATGCATACACACATAGATAAATATGAAAATTATATATATGTTTATAAATATATGTTTATATAAAAATTAAAATTAATTACATTATTTTCCCCTTTTCCTTTTGTTTCATCAATACCTCCTATGTTGTACTTTCCAACCTCACTCCCATTCAAATATGTGGCTTCTTCATACACACACACATGCACACACACACACACACACACACACACACACATACACACACACACACATAGGATCAAGTCTACCCTTTTCCAAATGAAAACAGCATTCAGTAATTACTGTGTAGAAGTATGGAAATATGTTCTTTTTCATGGTTTATTCAACACTCCCCAATTTTCTTAATTTCTACTTTTTATATCTCTCACAAAAATTTGGTTTATTTGTTCTACCATGCCTTCTGTGACCATACAATCTAGAGTCAAGTGACAAGAGGACACATTGTAAAAAGCAAGTAAATGGTAGTGCCTGCACTAGGTTAATGGAATAAAGTTCTATCAAGCATGAGAAGGTTCTCCTTCAAATTTTGGTCTCCTATAAATTCCACATGAAACTTTTCCCCCCAAACCACAGTTTTGCTTAGAATGCAGAGTGGAAGTAATTGGCAAAAAGAGATGTATGTCCATTATAAGATTGTTTTCTAGAATGGGTGAGATCTTTGTGTGATCTCAGCACCACATGAAACAAGCTACTGAGGTACATAACTGTTTTCCCAGAACTTGAAAGAATGAGGCAAGATGATCATGAGTTCAAGACTATCCTTAGCTAAATAGCAAGTTCACAGCAATCCTGGACTCATGACACCCTAACTGAGGGAAAAGAAAGAAAAATACATCCCCCCCTCTCTCTTTCTCTCTTTCTCTCTCTCTTTCTCTCATATTTATGAGTTTTCTTTCCATTTTTGAAAGAGAACTAAAGATTTAGTTTTTAGTTGTTTTTTGTTTGTTTGTTTGTTTATTTGTTTTCTACAGATCTATTTCTGAACCTTAGCATTCATGGTAGTTTCCCAGTTCTGTCTTCAGTCCAGGGTATACTATTGAGGAAAGCAGTTATCCCAAACTTCAATAGCAGACACAGGGTGTAATTTGCTTAATCTAATTCAAAACAAAAATATCATTAAATTTTAATATAAAGGAGTGTATAAAGAGAGAGAAAATTCTATTATTTAACTTTTGTTTCACTTCTAACATGAATATCATTCAATTGTGGAACATCATTCTTTTAACATTTACTGAAATAAGAGCACTAATATGTCACTTAGAAATTTTGGATCTAAAATACAATTATAATTCATTCTGTAATTTTCCTAATATCTTATTATTACGTATGGATATAGAATTATATTTCTTGTTTTTATTAAAAGATAAGTAGGAGAAGGAATATGCTTTGTGGGTGTGTAGTTGGGTGTCGGGGGAGGGGGTGCCTGCACAGGCCCATGCTGAGATATCCCTTCCCCCTGAGGGATCAACCACATGATGACATAGTATAGAATAGACTTTATTTGGGGCATGGGGAGGGGAGTTGAGAGGGTAGTAGAGACAGAGAAAGACAGAGAGAGAGAGTAGAGGAGTAGAGGCCAGCCATGAGCATGTGGAAAGGAGGGGGAGTCAAAATCAGGAGGAAGGGGTAAGAAAGGCAAGAAGAAGAGTGAGAAATCAAGAGCAAGAGAGAGCAGAGGGGGCAAACAGCCCCTTTTATACTGAGGCCAGCCATGAGCATGTGGAGAGGAGGGGGAGTCAGAGGTGGAGGAGAGTGTAGGAAAGGGAAGAAGAAGAGCAAGAAGGCAAGAGCAAGAGAGAGCAGAGCGGGCAAACAGGCCCTTTTATACTGAGTCAGGCACACCTGACTGTTTCCAGGCAACTGCGGGGTGGAACTTAGACAAAATGCTAACACCCCCTGTTTTAAGTTAATTAAAAAATATTAGAAAGAGGTGATGGTGGAGCAGGAATAGGGTCATCGTAATCTTTAGTTACTTCCTGTTGACTTTGGTGTGACATGTCTCTAGAAAGCCTAGGAAAGTGGGTATGGGGATATTGGATCACTCTTAGGAGAATTGCTGTTCCCTTGCTGTTCAGGGCCTGTGGAAATGTTTGTAGATAGATCAGAAGGAACAAGTCCAGTAGAAGCGTCTGTGTCTATGAGAGAAGACAGGAGCATCTGGAGGTTGCTCCTCTGGAGCTGTCCTGGATATAGTAAGCACCTGGACTTAACAAGATACTGAAACACACACACACACACACACACACACACTAGGAAGAGAATAAGATAAAGTACATTTGGGAGAAATTTTTTTTTTTTAGATGTACATTTGTAACCTAGAGGAATCCTACCCTCTCGAATAGGTAGTAAGTGGAAACTTTAGGTTATTGATTAGCAGATGTTATCTGGATAGAGTCTACTTGGTCCATCAGACATAGATTTCAGTGGGTTTCCTATAGCTTATAAGTTTACAAAAGAGATAACAATATAAGTTAACAACATGAACAGTCAATGAGCCTTTTGTGGATCAGAAGGAACAAAAAGGGCTTTTCCCTCATATCTAGGTGACTGAATATATATCACTTTAAATTTAGTTAAAAGACAATCAAAGGAAAAAACTTAAAATTTGAATTTGGGATTATATAGTTGGATCATATAGTAGAATGTTTAATATTAGAACAGTGGCATAGCAAGAAGAGGAAACATGAAGAATTTAATTGCTGGAAATGAGTATTGGTACATCTGAATTTATGTGTAATTTATCATGAAATCTATAAGAAGTCTGGCAGTCTTAGCTCATTAACAAATTTATTAATGAGTAATATAGTGGTAGATTACTATTATAGAGGTAGGTCTGTTTTCTAGCTGTCAAGTTACAGTTGCCTTAGCTGTCAATGTAGTCAGAGATCTGGGGAAGAATAAATTATAATCTAGGAGTCATGTATTAATGTAAAAGTGACAGAGTTCATCTATAGTCCAAAGAATTCCCAGGTCTCTGTTGTCTCCATGGCAACTTGGGCTGAGTCAATCTAGCTTTCAAGCCCAGAAGATGAAGAGCCTTTTCTCTTTGCAATAAAGAATGTGTAAAATGAGAAATAACTCACCTTGACTTAGACAATGTGAGTCACTTGCCTCTTAGTGTCTCCAGTCTTACAGTATTTCTCAGTGATTATCATACCACAATCTGTTAGGCTTTGGGAGATTCTGTCTTTCACAAACTTAAGTATATCAATATATACTAGCAGACTTCTGACAATATTGAGAGCTATATCTATTAGTCATATCTGAATACAGCACACCATAATTTAATGGCAATAGCAAAAATCATTATTTACCAAGGCAGGATAGGAATGAACATCTTAATTAAGTATCTTTGACAGGTTTTATAGTGTAGAAAAACACATTTTACATTAATAGAGAAACTCTTGGCTTAGAGTTGGTGTAGACCAGAATGTAAAAAGAAATAAGAAAGCTAACACCAATAGCTTGAGACCGTAGTGACAGTATGTTTGGGCTGGTTTAGGCATGAGAAACGAGCTGAGCAGGTAGGGCTGTGATACAAACTGAGTGAGCAGGCAGGCCATAGGAACATGGGGATGGGCCTGGGATGTGGGAGTGTTGACCTCTTCTGTTCCCAAGCTGGGCTGGTCTGATCATGAAAGATACGTGCCTGAGCCTGTAGCACGGGAAATGCACAGCATGAAGAGCACAGATTGCAGGAAGTCACAATAACAGTGTGAAACCTCAGCTAATGCTGGACTGTGGCACCACTGAATGGTGGCTGGGGTCAAGGTGGTGGTGTGGCACACATAAGCAGGTAGGCCTACTGGAAGCCCTGGCCCAGGGCAAAGTAGCTTTGTAAATTTGAGTTTTAAATATCTCCATCCATTTTTCTGAGATAGTTCAAATAACATCATTTTCCATTTCTGTTTGTAAAATAGAATTTATCATAACAGTGTTCTGGGTTAAATTGTGAAATTTTCTCTCTCTTAAAATTTAGAAAGTTCTCCAGGTCAAAGAGAGAAATAAAGTATGCTTTGATAGATATAGCCACTAATACTATAAAATTGATTCTACAATTTGTGTAAAACATTCTATAAATTTACTAGTAAACTAACTTGATAAACTACATGCAAATATTTGTAATATTATACAGAATGCTAAACAGGAGCAGGCTGTCCATGAGATGATAGTCATTTTCACATAAGGTATAGTAAATATAATGGCAGTGGGAACTCACTGAATATTAGAAAAAATGCTAAGAAAGGAGTCATATTTCCATTTAGTTCCCATGGTAAAGAGGAAATAGAACCATTATAACAAGAGCTCTCAGAGCATTTGAGGTCTGATTCCAGAACCCACTACAGGTGGTTCCTAACTCAATAAAACTAGCTCCAGATGGTCTGATACCATCTCCAGGTCTCCAAAGGCATCTGCATACATGTGGTTCACACAAAATCATACATACAGATATATCTACACAACACACCAATTTAAAAAAATATATTTTTAAAGACTAGGAGAAGCAAACTATTCTACTTTAAGGTTATGTGGCTTTAGGACACACCATTGTCCTGAACTTGTTATCCACACTATGGAAAGAGGGTTGTGACTTAAGCAGACATTGCATAATAAAATTCATTTCCAGCACTATCTTGTAAGGAGTTCCACTGATATAATAGGTGGGGGAACAATTTGGGGAGGAAAGGGTTTATTTCAGCTTAAAACTCTCAGGTCACACTACATCACTGAGGAAAGTCAAGGAATGATCCCAAGGCAGGAACTGAAGCAGAGGCCTCGGAGAACCATTGCCTATTGTCTTGATTCTCCTGGCTTATTCAGTTTGCTTTCTTATAGATCCCAGGATCACTTGCTCAGAGGTAGCACTATCTACAGTGAGCTGAGCCTTCTCACAAGTTATTAATCAATAAAATGCTTCACAGACTTGACAGCACAAACTATGATGAAGGCATTTTCTTAGTTGAGTTTACCTTTTCCCAAATGACCTTAGCCAGTATCAAGTTGAATTTAAAAAAGGAAAGAAGGAAGAAGTTTTTTTCAAGCTTCTGACTGAATAAGTTGATTCCAGATTTCATTTTAATTAGTCTAATAAGATGTATTTTTTGAGTCATTACAATAGATAAGATACAATTATACTGGTCAAAGTTCTCCAGGGAAACAGAAAAATTAAATATGTCATTATAAAGCAAAATTGGATTATTTTCATTTCTATTTCATTTATTTAAGCCCTGATTTTGTCTATTTATCTAATGCTCTTTGGTTGTTGTTTGTCCTCAGAAAGAGAGACAACCTAGGAGATACAAAACCTAGGAAAGAAATCAAGAGTCATACATGCAAGCATCACCAACAGAAGACAAGAGATAGAAGAATCTCAGGGGCAGAAGACACCATAGAAAACATTGACACAACAGTCAAAGAAAATGCAAAAAGCAAGAAGCTCCTAACCCACAACATCCAGGAAATCCAGGAAACAATGAGAAGACCAAACATAAGAATAATAAGTATAGAAGAGAGTGAAGACTCCCAATGTAATGGGCCAGCAAATATCTTTAACAAAATTATAGAAGAAAACTTCCTTAACCTAAAGAAAGAGATGCCCATGAACATACAAGAAGCCTACAGAACTCCAAATAGACTGGACCAGAAAAGAAATTCCTCCCATCACATAATAATAATAACACCAAATGCACTAAACAAAGAAAGAATTTTAAAAGCAGTAAGGGAAAAAGGGCAAGTAACATATAAAGGCAGGCCTATCAGAATTACACCAGACTTCTCGCCAGAGACTATGAAAGCAAGAAGATCCTGGGCAGATGTAATACAGATCCTACAAGAACACAAATGTCAGCCCAGGCTACTATACCCAGCAAAACTCTCAATTACCATAGATGGAGAAAACAAGATATTCTATAACAAAACCAAATTTACAAAATAACTTTCCACAAATCCAGCCCTACAAAGGATAATACATGGAAAATATCGACATAAGGAGCAAAACTACACCCTAGAAGAAGCAAGAAAGTAATCTTTCAACAAACTCACACAAACCTAATTCCACCTCTTACAACAAAACAACAGGAAGTGACAATTATCTTTTCTAAATATCTTAGTATGAAAATTAATATTACCAACATATCCTAAGTGATTGAAATTCAAAAATATGAGGATTTAGAAATATGTTGATTGTCATCCAATAGTCTCTCTAATTTGGTAATTGGAGAAATAGGTCCAACATTGTACAATCTATATATACATTCAGCTTCTTTGTGACTGTGTCTTGCTGTGTACAACATAAGGGTCTTGAAATCTTGCTTCTCTTATCTCAGCCTTTGTCTTAGTAGTATAGTTTATTTCATGTTTTTGCCCTATATTATGGTTTTCAGAACAGCTTATATATTTCAGAAGTATTTATATACCCAAGGGAAACAAACACAATTAACTTGGGAGGTGGCTTGTAGAAAAGAGAACAACAAAGAGTGAGACTGAATGCTTTGCTTGACATTTGTAGCTCTTGTATCAAGTTTGAAGAAGAGAACTTTACAAGCTGCTCTTTCTCTGAGATGAATGCTTTTCCACATTATCACAGCCAATGAACCAGACAGATTCTTACCCACACCTAATGTCTGTGACACCCTCCAAGCAGAATCATTGTTCACTGAAACAGTTGGTGAATGACTTTATGGATAGACCATTTTAATACACACACCATTTCTTAAATGAATGTAACCTGTTCTCTGTGGGCTTAGAATAAAGTCACTCACTCAAATCAAATAGCTTTGACCATAGCAGGAAGTCTGTATCCAAAATTCGTGCCTACAATTCATTCCTTGGCTCAGCAGAACTGTCAACTCTCAGCTTAGCTACCATGGAGGTAAAGTACTTCAGTGATTTGAGGGTCATTGAAGTATAGCCTTCTTACAATGAAATCCAATGTCTAAAAATTGTTCTTATTTTGGGCTTGTACCACAGAAAGAGCCAACATTTTAATCTCTACTAAATACGAAACAAACAAAGAAAAAGACCTTAAATATTTATGTTCATTTAAGAAGATACTAGTAGTGATGTATTATTTTGAAATATACAGTTAATATATTTGGAGTTATTTGAAATTTATACTGAGAAAATGTATGTATTTGCAGTATTGCTGTAGATAAGCATCTACATAACACTGTTAAATTGATTGTTTTATATCAAACAACATTTCTAATACTCAAAAACAAAAACAAAAAAATCCTGGGGCTGAAGAGATGGCTCAGCGGTTAATAGCACTGACTGCTCTTCCAAAGGTCCTGAGTTCAAATCCCAGCAACCACATGGTGGCTCACAATCATCTGTAATGAGACTATGTCCTCTTCTTGAGTGTCTAGAGGCAGCTACAGCGTACTCACATATAATAAATAAATAAAGCTTTAAAAAAAATAAATCTTCAAAAAAAAAAAGAATTGACAAATGGGACCTCATAAAGTTGCAAAGGTTCTGTAAGGCAAAAGACACTGTCGATAGAACAAAACAACAACCAACAAATTGGAAAAAGATCTTTACCAATCCTACATCTGATAGAGGGCTAATATCCAATGTATACAAAGAACTCAAGAAGTTAGACTCCAGAGAACCAAATAACCCTATTAAAAAATGGAGTACAGAGTAAAACAAAGATTTCTCTTTTATTTTTATTTTTTTAATTAGATATTTTATTTATTTACATGTAAATTTCTCCTTTCCCTGTTTCCCCTCCAAAAAACAATCAAACAAACAAAAACAACAAGAAAAAACCCCTGTTGCCTCCTCCTCCCTATGCCTGCCACCCCACCCTCTCCCACTTATTGGCCCTGGCATTCTCCTACACTGGGGCACA
>JADRCD010214480.1:0-22196 GCA_019843815.1 Montemys delectorum | reverse complement strand
TCACCAGCGACTCCTAGAGGATGTGTGGGGTCGCCAGCGACTCCTAGAGGATGTGTGGGGTCACCTGCGACTCCTAGAGGATATGTGGGGGTCACCTGTGACTCCTAGAGGATGTGGGAGGGGGTCACCTGTGACTCCTAGAGGATGTGTGGGGGTCACCTGCGACTCCTAGAGGATGTGTGGGAGTCACCAGTGACTCCTAGTGGATGTGGGAGGGGGTTGCCTGTGACTCCTAGAGGATGTGTGGGGGGTCACCTGCGACTCCTAGAGGATGTGTGGGGTCACCAGCGACTCCTAGTGGATGTGTGGGGGTCGCCAGCGACTCCTAGTGGATCTGTGCGTCGCCTGACTCCTAGAGGATATGTGGGAGTCACCTGCGACTCCTAGAGGATGTATGGGTCACCAGCGACTCCTAGAGGATTGTGGAGGTCACTTGCGACTCCTAGAGGATGTGTGGGGGTCGTCTACGACTCCTAGAGGATGGGAGGAGAGGTCGCCAGCGACTCCTAGAGGATGTATGGGGGTCTCTACGACTCTTAGAGGATGTGTGCGTCACCTGCAACTCCTAGAGCATGTGAGGGTCACTTGCGACTCCTAGAGGATTTGGGAGGGAGGTGTCCGGGTCACCAGCGACTCCTAGAGGATATGGAGGGGGGCTTTACCAGGGACCCCTAGAGGATGTGTGTGGGGGTCACCAGCGACTCCTAGAGGATCTGTGAGTCGCCTGTGACTCCTAGAGGATGTGTGAGGGTCACCTGCGACTCCTAGAGGATGTGTGTGGGTCACATGAGACTCCTAGAGGGTGTAGGAGGGGGTCCCAGTGACTCCTAGAAGATGTGTGGGGGGGTCACCAGCGACTCCTAGAGGATCTGTGGGTCACCTGCAACTACTAGAGGATGTGGGGGGGGGTCACTTGCGACTCCTAAAGAATGGGGGGTTCACCTGCAACTCCTAGAGGATGTGCGTGGGGGCCACCTGCGACTCCTAGAAGATGGGGGGGGGGAGTCACCAGTATCTCCTAGAGAATGTATGTTTTGGGTCACCCATGACTCCTAGAGGATCTGTGGGTTACCTGCTTCTCCTAGAGGATGTGTGTGGTTTGCCTGCAATTCCTAGATGATGTGTGCATCACTCATGACCCCTACAGCATGTGGAGGTCACTTGCAACTCCTAGAGGATGTGTTTTCCACCAACAACTCTTAGAGCATGTGTATTTCACCCGCGACTCCTAGAGCACATGTGTGAGTCACTCCTTAGTCCTAGAGGATGTGTGTGTGAATCACCCATGATTTCTAGAGCCTGTGTGGGTCACCTGCAACTCCTAGAATGTGTGTGTGTGGGGGGGGGGGGTCACTATCAACTCCTCGAGGATGTGTGTATTTCACTCACGATTTCTAGAGAGTGTGTGGGTCACCCATGATTCCTAGTGTGTGTGTGTGTGTGTGTGTATGTGTGTGTGTGTGTGTCAGCAGTGATTCCTAAAGCATGTGTATGTATATCACCCACAACTCCTTCATTTTTGATAGTGATATTGGATATTTTCTTTTTTTACATAATCAAATAGGCACAAGGAATCAAAGGAAACCCAAGTACATTATGCAGCATATTGCACCTTTCTGCCTACTGTTTGCTAATGAGGGGGCTCACATGCACGTGTTTTTCAGAGGTACTTAAAAAATTTGAAAGTTTTCTGAAACCTAGAAAAAATAAGATCACTTACTTGTATTTAATCTAGGAAATAAAAAAGTAATTAATTTAGTTCAGTTGGTTGGTCCATTAGTTTTGCTTGTTGGATTGAGACAGTTGTGTCACCACATCTGGCTTTGGGGAAGTTTACAAAATGTTAGTTCTGAGTTGGTATTAAGTAGAGTTTGTATAGGAAAACTTTGGGCTATAAAAATGTGGTTTTGGTTGGGCAGTGATGGACACACTTATAATCCCAGCACCAGGGAAGCAGAGACAGGCAGATCTCTGTGAGTTTGAGGCCAGCCTGGTCTACAGAGTGAGTCCCAGGACAGCCCGAGCTATAGACTAAAATCAAGTCTCAAAAAAGGGGTTGAGGTGGAGACAAGAGAAAAGCCTGTTTTAGACTTTGGCATAGTGATATACATCAGTCATGCCAGCAATGAGGAAGCTGAGGTAGAAGGATCATGTGTTCAAGGTCAGCTAGGGCTACATAATGAGACGACAGAAACAGGAAGGAGAGGGGAGAGAAAAGAGAAAGAAAATCTGTGCTTTGATTTATAGATGAGAGGTTATAAAAATATGACCATGGCAGTTTGAATTGTCACAAAATGCCTCTTTAGAAGAATGTCTCAGCGAAGCTGCCATTTTGCTTTATTCTACTGAAAAACTGCTTGGCAATTCAATCCCACTGCATTACGTTTTTGAGGTGAAATATCTCAGCACCTAGGCCTTCCTGAAGGGCCTACGTGGTTTCTTTGGTGCTGGTTTCCTACAGAAAGGATGGGCTTTGAACACAGCAACATTGTCATGGAACTTCCCCAGAATTCCTTAAGATGTGGTGGGTCACTCCTGTTGGAGCTCGAATGGCTTGTGTCACGTGCTCTTGCTCAGGAGAGTCACAGACCCCCTTACTGTGAGCAAGTACAGTGAGGATATTTTTACCTTGCAGTCTAGTTAAGGACTTTTTATCTCCTGGTTACAGGTAGAGACATTAAGATCTAGGGAGTTCCTTGGCCCATTCCAGTCATATGGCTGGCTAAATGAACTAGCAATATGACTCAGGCCTTAAACTCGCCCATAAGTTGGCCTGCCATCCATTCCCTCCATAGCACACCCCTGTGTTATATCATCTCTAAAACACCTTACCCCATCCACCCCCTGGATTTCTCTTTTCTTTCTTTTTTTCTACCTTTTATTTTAGGTTAAAGTCTTGATAACCCACACTGTCTGTAATTAATTTTTAACTGATTTTTTTTTAGGTTATCATACAAAATAATCAAAATAATGAGTTCATGGCACGTTATGTTGTTTTTGCTTTGTTTGCTTTTTCTTGCTTTTTTTTTGTTGTTGTTAGTTGGCTTTGTTTTTTTAGGGTGATTGGTTTTGGTTGGGTTTTTGGGGTTTTTTTGGGGGGTTGTTGCTTTGTTTTTCTTTTCGCTTAGGCTTTTTTGTTTGTTTGTTTGTTTGTTTGTTTTTGAGAGGTTGGTCACGTGTGTGTGTGTGTGTGTGTGTGTGTGTGTTGGTCTCCTAGCATCTCAGTCCTGAGTTTGCTGTGTAGGTAAAGATGATCTTGGACTTTTGATACTCTGCTTCTCAAGCGCCACGCCACCTGCCTGGTCTTTTGTTTCTGTGGTATTTGGGATTGAAGCCAGCGCTTCTACATGCTAAGCAAGCGGCCTAGCAGCTGATCTATGTAGCCAATGCACGTTTGGGAATTTTTGAGACAGAATCTCACTTCTTAGTCCAGACTGGCCTGGAATTCTTGGTAATCTTTCTGCCTCTGTCTACCAAGCACTGGGATTGCAGCTGTGAGCCATTATTCTCTCTCAGAGAAAAGTATTTTCAGCTAGGCATAACCTCTGATCCTACTACTTAGGAGGCCAAAACAGGAGGATCCTGAATTTGAGGATATCCCAAGCTACAATCTTAAGACTCTGCTTCAAAAACAACCACCACCACCGCCACCACCTCCACCTCCACCACCACCACCACCACCACCTCCACCACCTCCACCTCCACCTCCACCACCTCCACCTCCACCTCCACCACCACCACCACAACAAAATCAGTACTTTCCTTCAAACTGGTATCTCCATCCTGAGATTTCTGCATCCTGGGTCATCTCATTCAGTCCTCTCACCATGCCAGTTCCCCGAGTGAGCATGGGACTTTGCCACCCCCATATCATTCCTCTCTCTCTACTTTTTCTTTCTTTCTTTCTTTCTTTCTTTCTTTCTTTCTTTCTTTCTTTCTTTTTTCCTTTTGGTTTTTTGAGACAGGGTTTCTCTGTATAGCCTGGAACTCACTCTGTAGACTAGGCTGGCCTTGAACTCAGAAATCTGCCTGCCTCTGCCTCCCAAGTGCTGGGATCAAAGGCATGTGCCACCACTGCCCATCTCTCTATTTTTCTTAGTCAGCAAATGTACAGTATTGGTTCCCATGGTGCTTTAATCCATCTCTAATTGTTCGCCCCTCGCTGTGAACCCTGCTAAGAACTGAATTGGTGAAATAGTGAATGCTTGGAATACAAACAGTTCTGTATGGTTAGAGAAAACAAAAATGCTGGGTTTTCTCCCGATCTGGGTTTTCCTCTTAACTCTCATTGTTCTTGTCTTCCTCAGTCATTGCTGCTGTGCCTTCTAACCCCGGGGAGATTTTTGTCTTAGCAGCCCAGTCAGTGGGATTCTTTGCTTCAATTTGGAAAAGGCAATGCAGACAGGTGTGTTGGAGGTACCACTTCTACCTTCAGGGGCTTCATTTTGCCATATGATTAGAGGGATGCCACCAACGCTAGTGAGATTGAACCTCACTGAGGGTCTCGTCGACCCACTGGGAAAACTAGATTAAGTTGGAAGCCAGTGTAGCAAGCTTCTTCTTGGATGAATTAATGTGGGCCTGAAAAAACAAGCCAGCTCAAGGAAGGCAGTGGTGGCACACGCCTTTAGTCCTGACACTAGGGAAGCTGAAGCAGGCAGATCTCTGAATTTGAGGCCAGCGGAAACAAAGCAAAACAAACAGAACAAGCCAGTTGTAGATGGATAGGAACCAGGGATGAGGACAGATATGTGATGCTCTAGGTGACAAAAATGACAGTAGGCTGCAGCATGGGGGTCAGTGGGCAGAATAGGGAACATTTCTCCTGTTAAAGAACCAAGCAAGGGATGGGTGTGCGTGCCTGAAATCCCCAGCGCTCTCGAAGCTGAGTCAGGAGGAGAGTTCTGGGTCAGCCTGGGCTACTCAGCAGAATCATTGGCCTGGGGTGGGGGTGAGAGGAAGCGATCTTCAGAACTTTCTGGAGTTTCTCAGAGTATTTCAAGCAGATTCGTTATCCCAAGTGTTGGACTCCCAGGCTATACAGACTCTCCACAGATCTACCTCCTTAAGCTGCCGAGAGCAGATTTCTTCATACATCTTAATTTGTGAGAGTTTTAAAAGAAAAGGGTTCGTTTTGTGGGGCACTTTAGACACAGCCAGGAAGTGCTCTATCATCAAGATACACCCCTAGCTAGAATGTTTTAAAGGTTTAGTTATGCATATGTGTGTTTGTAAAGGTACAGGGCGGCGGTAAGTGCAAAGGTGCCCCTACTAGTGCCTCTTAAACCAAGAGGCTTGGATGCCCCAGGGGCTGGAGTTAGAGGAGGTTATAAGCACTCCCTAATGAGAATGCTGGGACTTGAACTCAGGTCCTTAGCAAGAGCAGCAAGCACTCTTAACCACTGAGCCAACTCTCCAGCCCCTAAAACAGTTTTTTGGTTTTTTGTTTTTTTTTTAACTTCACTTCTTAGTTGGTAGGCACAGATACATTCATGGAAAGCCAGCGTACAGAGAGTTTGGCAAGAAGATCTTGAGTTCAAGGCTGTCTTAGGCTATGTAATAAGAACCTGTCATTCATATACACAAGCACTTACTGATCTTCAGTTTACACTCTACTAGGCCCCCCTTGCACTGTATGCTAGAGTCACCCATTCTTAGCACAGCACTAACTTTAGTCCCACCTCCCCTTTTCCCATCCCAAGGAGATTTCTGTGGTATTTTTCCGGGGTGGGGCCTCTCCACACAATCACAGTTGTGATTGACCTGGATCCAAGTCCATGACCGTCAGTCTGGGAGGCTCAGAGAGCAGGGTGCACTCACCATGCAAGCTTTACAGTCTGAGCTCTTCCCTGGAACCCTGAAAAGGTGAAAGGAGAGAATTCATTCTAAATGGTTGCTCCCTGACCTTCACACATGCGTACCCCCACACAAATTAGGAATGCTAAATAAAAACATTCAGCCTGGTCTCGTGTACTGGTATATACCTTTCGTTCCAGCACTCCCATAGCAGGGTCAGATGGTTTCTGTGAGTTCAAGACTGGCTTGATCTTCATAGGGAGTTCTAAACCAGGCTCCTAAAAGTTTGGTCAGAAAAATATAGACCTAGGTCCCTGTCAGGAGCAACAGAAATTCCAGGGGATAATAGTAATTAAGAGAGACTATCTTTGGGAAGTTGCAGAAGATCATTGCTGGTGATGACTAGGGGCAGCATGTAGGAAGCCTCTGAAAATCACTCAGCTGTCCTTTGCCATCTTCCAGGCTCCACCCTTCTCCTTGGGCAGAGTGAGAGGTCCCTCTCCTAGCTTCTTACTTAGCTTCTGACCTGGGAAGACCTAAGGCTGATGGAAGGAGATCAAGGTCACAATGTCAGGTAGCCAGTGGGGATGCTCTGGTGTTTGTCTCACTCCTCCAGCTGGGCAGTGAAGACTGATAACCATAGTAAGAGCAAGTGAGGAGAAGGTCTTCCCCCTTGTGGTGGAGGCAAGAACTGCACATTTCTCCAGGGCTCCCAACAGCCATGCGGAACTTTTCATAGGCATGGGGATTGGGAAAGCTTCAAATTCCCTACAAGTCAATAGGGGTTTGGGTATGAGTCTTTCAGGACTTACCAGACAATTGGACATCCTGGGAAGATTCTACTACCATTAACCTTCCATTCATCTGAGCAGTGTCTCCTATCAGCTTCTCATCTATTGCTTTAAAGTAGCCTCTTTTCTGACACTAGAAGGTAACATCACAGACTAGGTGACCAATTGCCTCTGAAAGGCCATATCTCTGGTTACAATTGCAGCTAGATTTCAGCCCGAGTTTATCAATCTGTCTCTTCAAGTGACTGACATACGCTAAAGTTCATCAGTGTCATGAATCCCCCTGTCCTGAAGCACTGAGCTCAGGGGAGAGTGGACCAGGCAGAAACCTAGCATCCAGCACTGAATACTGCTGCATGGATGGAAAAAAGATGCAGCACCTCTGCTCGAAGGAGCCATGGGGAGAAGGTCTATGTGTAAGGGATAGTCTTCAAGTAAGAAGTCTTTAACCTTGTCCCTGTTAAAGCTTCGATACCAGGGACTGGGGCTGGATGGGAGGCATGGCTCAGTTGGGAGGATGCTTATCTAGATTCATGAAGCCCTGGATTCTATCCTCAGTACTGATAACACGGGGCCATGGTGCACACCTGGAATCTCAGCACTTGGGAGGTAGAGGCAAGAGGATCAGCCTGAGAAAAGCCTTATATGGTCGCCATCAACTCACCGAAAGGAAGGACCAGTACTCTGTAAAATCATCTATGGCAAATGTCAATATAACGGTCATCTTTACAAAGTAGTAGAAGCAAGACAAGGCAAAGCCATGCCCTCTCCCCCTATGAACTACCACGAATCTGCTTGCTTTCATAGGCTCTTCTTTCTTTCTAAGGTATAATATATGCACGGGAAAGTCCATAGAGACATAGTGGACATCTTGATACCGTTTGTAACCACTCTTTATAACAAAGAAGGGCCATTCTTAAGGTTAGAATGATCACACAGTGTGGAACCCAAGCCTGTTCAGCTTTAAACAAGGTCCCGGCGCAACCTTGGCTGTAGAAATGAATGTCTAGTGAGTCCCTGTAATGTTCTGGAATCTTGCTGGAGTAAGCTCCATTGTCCTTCAACTGGAAGTCCACCGTAAATGGTTTGTAATTTTAGGAGCCAAACTTCAGTAGGAGACTTGGGGGTCACCTGTGGTTTATTGTGGGTCTTGGTTATATTCACTGCCTTGCGAGCTACATCCTTTCTGTCTGCTCTACCTGCCTTCCTCAATGTTGTATCTCTATTTTGCAAGGCTAAAGGGGGTATATTATGTTGTAGATTATAATGGCCACCCCTGGAGAAGGCAACCAACCCAGTGATGATGGGAAACCCCAGCCAGTGGCCCAGCTGCAGCAGCTTGAGCCTCGGGTGGCCCGCAGACGCCTGTCCCAGGCCCGCCACCGAGCCACCCTGGTAGGGCTCTTCGACAAGCTAAGGAAGACAGTTTACTCCCAGTCTGACCTCACAGCCTCAAAGGTACAGGGACTCGGGGATGGTAAAACAGTTCTCCACATGGTGGGACTGGAGAGTAAGGACTGGTCCTAGAGATGTCAGCCTTGCTGCCCGTAGGCAAACTGTCAAAGCCAGGTTACTCTACCAGCACCCGAGCAGACTGACCTGAGAAAGGAAATTATGGGTTGGAGGGAAATCACATGGTTCCTTGGTGGGCAACAGTCATCCCCCAGCAGATGCTCCGGGACCCTGTGTGTCTTTCTACACACACACACACACACACACACACACACACACACACACCATATACAGATAGACAATACTAGAAGTGAATACACACTGGCACTCATGTATGGTTCAGTATATCTGTGTCTTGAGGCACACATTTATCTTTTCCTACCCTTTTTGATTTTTAATGATGCTGATGTTCGGAGGCAGTCTCCATGTAGCCCAGCTGGCCTAGAACTTTCCAGAGAATAGACCATCCTTGAAATCACACCCTCCTGTCTTTGCCTCCCTAGTGCTAGGATGGTGTTAATCCCACCGAATGAGAGTAAGACCATTACCCCAAATTCTTTGGTCAAATTAAGCAAGCTTTATTTTCTATCAGTTAGGGCTATCTCCCCCAAAGTGGGGTTTGGAAATATAGCATCGAACACAAGAAAGGGAGGGGAGGGTTTATATAGTGCAGACTAGGGAGGTTTCAAGGGTTGGGGGATTTCCAGAAGAATTTGGAATTGGTTACATAGGAAGTTGGCCGAACATTTTAAAATTATTTGGCAGAACATCTTATTAGAGTATAATCATGGTGTGAGTCCAACTCCGTAGGGCGGGGAATCAGAAACAGGTTAAAGCACAGTTGAGCTGAATTTTGCAGGAAACAAATAAACTTGTTCTGACCTTATAACAAAATGGCTTAAGATGGAGTCAGGCTGGTCCGTGAGATAACAGGTGTGTACCACCCAGCTCTTTTTCTTCTTGGTTATCTTTTTAGCTGCTAATTAACAATATATTAATTAATTATTGTCCAGAGACTGGAGAAAGGCCTGGTAGGTGGGGTGTTGGTAGAAGAACTCAAGTTCATAATGGTGAGAGCATTACAGGCAGCCATAGAGGAGAGTATTTGCTCACTGTCTTAAGAGAGGCTGGAGGGGGGAGAAGAGGGGAGAGAGGATGGGAGAGGGGAGACACTTGCCCTCTGGTAGAAGGCAAGGCCAAAAAGTTCCCACTCGAAGCCTGACTCTTTCCATATCTCCCTGTCTGAACTCTTTGTATCCAGGAACCCATTCCCAGCTGGTTGGTTTCCTTCCGGGGATGGCACCTTCAGCCAAGCAACAATCATCACCTTTTAAAATTTCCTATTACTAGAATCCCGGATTTCCAGTTTGGGTTGGGGTAGGAGGACACCATAGAAGAGCTCCTGAGTAGGCCCAGACCTCTGTGGAAACTTTAAAAGGCAGCTCCTGACCACTTGGTACAGGGTTCCAACTGATACCTGTACTGTTTTCAGTGCAAGAATCCCCCACAGACTCCCACCTGGAATGGTGAAGGGCTCGTGAGTAGTGAGGGAAAGCAAGTTTAGGAACTCGGCATGAAAGGGTGGGGTCTCTGCTGAGAAACAGCTCTCCCCAGGGCATAGCCATGTTCCACACGCACTGAATAAAGAGTTTTGCTTCCCCCTAAAGTCCCTGTCAGTGACTAATGGAGATGTGTGTACACACTAGCAGGACAGCTAAGCAGAAAACAAGCACCCATAGCCTTGTTGTGGGGAGTGCAGCTAAACCTGGAGGAAAACCGTATGCACCCTCCCCCCATGTATCCCCTCTTCCCCAAATTTTGACTTCATGCTTTAGTAGAATATGGCTCTCAACTAGTCTCAGTAAATGAGAGGCAAGTTACTTCTGGCCCTCCTTCAGTTGCCACATCTGTAAAACAAGGGAATCCTCATGGCTTCCTCACTGGTGATGACTCACAGGAAAAGTCCAGCATGGCTGTCAGACGTCGGACTGTTGTTTCCCAGTGTGCTGCGCTATTCATTGCCTGCATCTCTGTTCACAACCATCTCATTTTACAAATCAGAAAAGCGAGGCTCTGAGAAGTTAAATCATCTGCCCTGAGTGGTACAGCCACAAGTGCTGGGAGCCCTGCTGCCCACTGTTCTCTTTCTTTCTTGGTTACTGGGGAGACAGTCTGGGATTCTGCATGGAAAAAGTTGCTCTATGAGGCTGATCAGTGGCGAGGTTTTCTTAGTTCTCCATGGCTGCTATAACACGACAGCAAACGTGGGTAGGGGGCCTAAAACAACAGCAACTAATTGACAAAGTCAGGGTCTGGCCCTCTGACAGCCTCAGAAGAGAACCTTTTATGCCTCTGCTAGCTTCTGGCATCTTCCACCCATCCCTGCCGCCCCTTGGCTTATAGTGACACCACTCCAGCCACCATCCATGTCTGCCTGCCTTCATATCATCTTCTCCTTGGGTCTCCCTGTTCTCTGCCTGTCCACATTTCTCCTTTTCATAAGGACATCAGTTATATTGACTTGGGGACCAGCCTAAGGGCTCTCTTTTAATATGATTGCTCTACCTCAAAATGAAGAAATAAACAAACAAACAAATAAATAAATGCTCACTGTCACAGATGCTAGGGGTAGAAACCACAACATATCTGTTTCTTTTTGGTGTTGGTGTTTGGGAGTAGATAATTCAATCAGAACAAAAATCCTAAGAAAGTGAACTACTAAAAGCATTCGAAAAGGCAGGAGAAAAAGCCCAGCAGGAAAAGGTGCTGGCCATCAAACCTGATGGCCTGAGTTCAATTCCCAGAACCCACATGCTGCAGGTGACCCCTGACAGTTGTCCTATCGCCTCTACAAGGTCATTGTGTTATACTCCCATCAAACAATAAATGTTTAAAAATAGAAATGAAATTACGTGAAAACTATTCTAGGAAAAAATATCAACATTAATGTCTATGGCTTCCCTGATGCAGTAGGAATATAAGGAGACACTCGGGGGAGAGGGTGTATCTTAGGTGCTAGGGTGCCTACCTAGCATGCACAAAGCCCTGGGATCCATCTCCAGCACTGTAAAACCTGGAATGGTGGTGGAAAAGAGTGTAGGGGAAGAGCTGAGAGGTCCTGCTGAGCCAAGACAGGGCACTGGCTCTGGACCACAATGCCAGCATCACAGACTGCTTCAGCTGCTATAACACAGCACCCTATCCTAGGAACTTCAGAAGCCACAGAAATGCATGACTCACAGCTCTTGAGGCTAGACTGTCTAAGTTCATGGTGCCAGCAGATTTAGTGTATGGTGAGGGCTAGCATGTCTGTTTCATATAGAGTGCAATCTAGCCATGCCCTCACGTGGAAGAGTGAACAAGCTCTCTTGGGCCTCTTTTCTCAGGGTATTAGTCCCATACATTTAGAGTCTGCTGTCATGACAATTGCCTCCCCAAAGACCCCAGCTTTGAATATCTTCAAACGAGGGTTAGGTTCAATGTATGTAACCTGAAGAACACAAACATTTAGAGCAGAGTAGTCAGAGCATCATCTTGCCATCCTAAGAACAGCCAAGGTTCCTAGCCCTTGCATTCTGAGTCAAGGACAGTGAGGTGTATAGGATAAAGGGTGAGAAGGAAGGGGAAAATTCTGAATTCGAATCTACAGAATATTTATTTTTAGATATGTTTAAATTACATAAAGTATTTTAATTATTTTCTTTTTGTTTTAAACAGGGTGTCATGTATCCTAGGTTGACCTTGAAATCAACTGACATTGAACTCCGGAGATCCTTCTGCCTCTACCTACTGAGTTCTGGGATTATAGGCCTATGCCAACACACCTAGCTACACAGAGTCTATGAATTCAGCAAATAAACATTTTGAGAAAAAGATGCTGAGTTGCACATGGTCACAACTTCAACAGAAATCTAGTGGGCCTTTGTGCAAGCCTGGGGTTGACCTTCAGTCTGCTGTGCCACCATGTCACAGTGTCCCACCTGCAAGCAGCCTATGCGGACAACTGTGACTCTGCAGCCACTATGGTCATTTTCTCAACACATCTTATTCCCAAACGCTTTGGTATTTCATTTATAGAATGCAAACATGTCTCCACACCTTCTGTGCACTGGGATCAACTTCCTAACCATTCCACAGACAAGGCCAAGCATGGGACTTGCATGGGGGGAGTATGGCCTCAGGGTGACAAGGGGTTTCCTGAGCCCACAGAGAAAATCGTCTCATCACTAAAAGGCTCTCTTTTCAACAATGTCTATCTGTGTCCTCAGTGGCAGGTACTGAATAAGACGAAGGTTCATATTCAGGAAATGGAACAAAGCTTGGATAATTTGCTGAAGCTCAAAGGCAAGAGACCCCTCCCTAGAGAAGTCTGCCTCAGGTTTTTTCCATTGAAGGCAGAGATACATGTTAAGAACCTATGGTGTGTCAAATGCTGTGCTTGGGCCATAACCGGCCCCCATCCCAGGGAATTTACCCTCTGGCAGCATGGGCAAGGGTCCCCAGGCTGTGTGGGTTCAATGGGTTCCCTAAAGGGACACGGCTAAAGGCATCTAACCTCAGCTTTAGGGACCAGAGAGAAAGTAGACTAGTACTTGACCTGACTCTCCCCTCATGCCTTGGAGGAGAAGCGGGAAATGACTCTGCACTCTCTAAAGCTGGGAGGGTCCAGGTTTTCTGTGCCTCCTCCCTCCTCCTGGGGTCCCTAGATAGGCAGGAGAGACTCAAAGCTCTGTTTTGTTTTTTTTTTCTTCTCTTTATGACTCTTGTCCTCGTGTCCCTGATAGGATTCTTCAACCTGCAAGATGGGAATCCCAACAGCTTAGAGGAGGTCAAGGAAGAATATGCCAGAATGTACTCTGAGAATGACAGGTGAGACCTGGCAGGTACTGGAGCCTTGAGCCTTCAATGCTGTATGACAGCAGTCTCCAGGGAGCAAAGCCATCAGGGTTGCTCTCGCCACTTACAGCTGTCCCATTCCTTACAGTTTTATCCTTCCTTCATCCTCATAACATGTCTTGGATATTCTTAAATGATTCATGCTTATTATAGAATTCAGAAAAGCATGAAACTGTGTATTATCTCACTTCTCTGAAAATTCATGTTAATGCTGATGGATCTCTACCCCACCTGATAATTTTTCATTTTCACACTACTTAAGAGAAAGGAGAACATGGAGTTTACCCATATATTTTGGGTGTGTGTGTGTTATGCATGTATACATATGTGTGTATATGTGTGTTATGCATGTATACATATGTGTGTATGTGTTATGTGTGTATACATATGTGTGTTATACATGTGTGTGTGTGTGAGTGCGTGTAACAGATGTGGAAGACTATGCTGACATCATAGTCAAACTTGAACAGAGAGCCTGGTTTTGGAAATGTCCTCCTCCTGGTTTTGCTCCCAGTTTGGTCTATGGCTGCTGAGCCCCATGAGCTGGAGCAAGATATCATGACAGCAGAAATGTGGAAGAAGAGGGCCATTCAGCTCTAAGAAGACAGAGAGCAAAGAGAGGGATAAGAAGGGGTCAGGGACAAGATCCCCCCCAAAGCCCCACCCCAGTGGCCCTCTTCTTTTACCTAGGACTTACAATCGTATGTGTCCAGGATCTCCCAAAATAGTACCACCTACAGAAACAAAGAAAGCCCTCACACATGATACTTTGGGGGGGGGAGGAGAGGGGAATTTCACATGTAAACTGTAAGTGAAGTCAGGTCTACATTTAACCTTCTTGCTGCCGGTGCTTTGCATGCACGGTGCGTAGGCATGCTCTCTGCTCTGCATTGCTGTCAAGAGATGACATAATGCCCCTTTTCATGCATGGAACCTGCAGGCCCCAGACTACATCTTGTACTTGAGGGACAACCATCAGGCCCTTGTCTCCACTGGCCCCATGGCATGCCAATCTCCAAGGGCATGATATAGGTCCAGGTGGGCCTCTGATGAGACCCAGAGTGCCAGTCATGTCTCCCGACCCCAGAGAGGGCTACAGTCACTTTGCTGTTATGCCTGCTAAAACCTATAATGTTATGGTGTTGTCCAGGGTTTTTTGGTGTGGACACTTAGAACTTTCATTTTCTTCTCTGTACTTTTTCCCTCTGGTTTCCAGAATTTGATTTTCTTTTTTAAGTTCAATGCTTTAAGTTGGTTGTTTTATTTTTATTTTATATGGACAGGTGTTTTGCCTGCATGTGTCTGTAGCGCTGTAGAATACTTGGATACTGGATGCTGGATATCCAGGACTGGAGTTATAAATGGATATGAGCAGCTATGTAGGTACTGAGAACTGAACTTAGGTCCTCTTGGAAGAGAAGCCAGTGCTCTTAAACACAGAGCCGTCTCTCCAGCTCTGTTTTCCAAACTTATAAACAACAAATATGTATTATAGCTTGTGTGAAATAATTATTAAATATATTAAATATAAGCTTTAATATTAATTAAGTTAAAAATATATTAAATGTTAACTATATTATAGGCTAGTGAAATTTTTTGTTAAAAATCAAGTTACACCACCAGAAGAGGTTAAAAAAATGTGTCAAGAGGAAACCGCCTCCAGTCTCCATCCATACAGATTTCATCACTGTCTTGTGCACAGAGGAATCAAATGAGATAAACACATGCCTTGTCTTCTATAGCCTGTGGTATGGCAATTTGACTGACTTTCAAATGACGCACCAGCCATCTTGTATTTGTAAGGGCCACTTGGTTATTATATATATATATTTGGATTATATAGCTAGTAAAACTGTATTATGAATTGTGAGTGTGTGCATTCACTGGCGAGATTTGCCAAGCACTCTTTTGATTCTGTATCCTCCCCCAGTATATTCCTAAACAGTTTTCCTGAGAACAGCCTCCCTGAGTGGTTCCCCCCTGAGGCTGTTGGACTGGATGCTGAAGAAGAGGAAGGAGAAGAAGAAGAAGAAGAAGAAGGAGAAGAAGAAGAGGAGGAGGAGGAGGAGGAAGAAGAAAATGGTGAAGAGAGAGAGGTACAAGAGTACCAGGAAGAGGAGGAAGAAGAGGAAGAGGAGAAAAAAGTCGATGTCTCCCACTCCTCCCCCACTCTGTTGCCGGACCTCGTGGAATTTGAACGGTGTGAACAATTGGGTGGGATGCTTCACACACGCAGGGGGGATTCTATGGCCAAGGGGACAGACACTCCAGCTGGCCCGGATGGCAGCCTCGAAGCATGCATGATTCAACCCAGGTTCCAAATCACCAAACTACAGGATTTCCATGTGGGAAACACCCCAGTGGAGACCAGCTAGGCGGCTGGGCAAACAATGTTAAAGTTGTATGTGTAGAGCAAATACAGTTTTGATTTAGAATGGATGATTAATTGGGGGGGGGGGGGTCCCTGAGGAAAGAGCAGTGCTGACAGTAGTTTTTAGTACTCACCCCTCCTACCATACGCGCACCTCAGAAATCTACTTTTGGAGCTTGAGAACCAGGCCACATCTGCTCTTATATAAACAGTGCCTGGCTCGCTCACACTTCTAATGCCTCCTCCACAGACTTAAGACCCTCCCGCAACCACGTTGGCTTCCAGGGGCACAGAGGATCACTCCGTGCGTAGCTGAGTCTTTCAAGCCCAAAATTAAAGCAGGACTATAGCAGGCCTGAGACTTTATAGCCTCAGAATATACCCATAGTGATGAAGGCTAAAGCAGCCATGCCTTGTATGAAGCAGGGAGCTTTGGGAAGAAATGAGAGAGGCATACATCCATGGCCCTCATGGCCCTCAAGATGACTGCTGCATTCATGGGCCCAGGGGAAGGCAGACACAAAACTATGCTGTTGATAAACCAAGGGATGGTGGCCATGACAGGGAGCTGTGGCCTGATCGTAAGCATCTGGCTACATGTCTGAGGGACAAACCATGTCTGTTGCAGGTACCTCAACTTTTACAAGCAGACAATGGACCTCCTGACCATGAACAGCATCATCTCCGCACAGGAAGTGACACTCCCTATTGTCTCTGCGGCCATCTCCCACCTGTGGCAGACTCTCCCTGAGGAGAAAAAGGCCAGACTCCTGCAGGTGTGGGAGCAGCAGCACAGCACCTTCTCTGACCTCACCGAGGCCTGTCTAGAGCTGGCCGGTGCAGATGGCAGCCTGAAGGATAGCGGGGTAGACAGCCAAGGAGCCAGCTGCTCACTGGAGTCTACCCCGGAAGAGGTGAGCAGACCCCATGGGATGGCCCTTGACCTTGACTTTCTTCTCAATGCCCCTCAGCAGGTGACTCCTGAAAGGGCTTTGTATATGTGAGGAGAATGAGTGCCCTGCCATTGCACAGATTAATTAATTAGATGGGGTTAGCTTAGGGAGGGCCTCTCTACCTCAAATCTATGGGAAGAAATGCAAACCTGAAGTCATGGAAACACAGGCCCTTCTATGGCCCCTTTCCAGATGGTCTTCAAAGTAACAACAGGAATGTCAGAAGACACCAAAAGTAGTGTCCAGAGAACCAGCTGGGTAGCCCAAATCTCAAAAGCTTCTGATCCGGGGATGGGGGGAGGGCAAATTGAGGAAGACACTAGAGCTGATGTTTGCCCTCTGGGAAAGAACTACATATATCTGCTATGGGTGAGAGGCCCCTGGCAGACCCATTAGGGCCAGAGAACCCTTCCTGTCTCCTCAGAGTGGCTGCCAGTGTAAATGTGTGCTAGAGCAAAGGAAACAGGTCCAGTCACACTTTAAAAAAAAAAAAAACAACTTATTTATTTTTATGTTCTGTGCATTGGTGTTTAACCTGCATGTATGTCTGTGTGAGGGTGTCAGATTCTCTGGCACTGGAGTTACAGGCAGTTGTAAACTGCATGTGGGTGCTGGGAATTGAACCTGGGTCCCCTGGAAGAAGAGCAAGTGCTCATAACCTCTGAGCCATCTCTCCAGTCTCTCTTACATTAAATAAGTATTAAGTCTTCTAATCTGATATTCAAATTTACCTATGTACCCTGTATTTTTGATAAGTCTCCCAACCTGAAGTGTAAGTCAATTTTGTTTGAATACTTAGTATTCTGTTTGAACACAAATTCAGAAGAAAGCAGGATCAAAACTATCTAAACAACAAGTGTATTCTCATACTATTAATTATTGTAATTCTCATAACATGATGAAGGAAATGACTGCAGAGAAGTAGGCCAGTGTCTCAGCAGTGAGTAGCTGTGGCTGGAGAGTTACTCGGTAATTCTTAACTCACCTATTCCAGTTCAGAACTCCCATGATATCTACGAAGTTCTTTTATGAAGCAGAAAACTGTTAATACTATCAACATATTTGAGTTTAACTCATTCATTACATACATACATACACACATACACACATACATACATACATACATACCTTCTTGTAGAAACTGCACTGTTAGCATTTTGCCCTTTTTATGCCACTATAGAATCCCGAATCTGAGAAATCAACAACATACAAATTTGTTGGCTCATTGTTCAGGAGGCTGAGAGGGCCACACTTCCTGTGCTGACATCTGGCTAGGTCCTTCCTCCTATGTCTTCCCATTAAAAGGGAGAGGAGAAGGAAGGAGGGAGAATTTTTAATATTCTTTACAAAGATTTTATTATTTTATTCTTAACTATAAAAGTGTGTGTATATATACAGGTGTGCGCATGTGTGTGTGCATGTGCGTGTGTGTGTGCGTGTGCGTGTGCGTGTGCGTGTGTGTGTGTGTGTGTGTGTGTACATAAGTACAGGTGCCTACAGAGGCCAAAGGATACCAGATCCCCTAGAGCTGGAATTAGAGGCAGTTGTGAACTGACCAGTGTGTAGGTTCAAAGAACCAAACTTGGGTCTTTCCCAAGAGTCCCAGGCACTCTTAGCTGCTGAGCCATCTCTCCAACCCCTGAAGCCCAAGTCAAAGATCTGAAAGAGTTTTGGAATGGACAGAAGTTTGACTGCGGTAGTTGTGACTTGTTCTTTAAAAGAGTTTGAAAGACGTTCTTTGCTGATCTTGCCAGTGAATGAGCAGGTATTGGAAGCCAGCCCTCCTCAGCCTCACCCTGACTCAGCTCCTCGGGATGAGATGGGGTTGTGGGATGCAGATATGAATATAACTCCACCTGCAAAGCTTAGGATTCCCTTTCCTGGATGTAAATTGAGGCTAGACTTTTTTTTAGGGGTGGGGATAGCAGTCCCCAGCTCTTTCTCTTCCCTTCAGTAATTCCCTGGGAAGGTCACTGAATAGAGACCCCAAGTTTGGTGCTAGATTTGACATGTGTGCCCTTCAGATGTACAGAGTGCTCAGAGAGAGCCTGACTGCCTCTGCGGGCCCAGTAGCCTTGGGCATGCAGCAGACTGCAGTGTTAGCACTGGCACAGGTAATGTTTGTCCTTTCTTTCAGATCCTTTTTGAAGATGCTTTCGATGTGGCAAGTTTCCTGGACAAGAGTGAGGCCCAGTATATGTCTAACATCAGGTAAGGAAGGTGGTTTAGGAAAGTGTGTACATGTGTATGTGGGTGTGAAATTACATCTGGGTGAGTGTGTGGTGTACAAGTGTACATATGTGAAATTGTATGAGTGATCAGATAGATGTGAGGAGTCCATTAGGGTAAATGTGAGTGGGTGTGCACAAGTGCCTCACTTCTGGGGTGTTTTCAGCTACTCTTCTGCATCCCACAGATACACACAGATACTCCCCAGAGGAGGAAATTCATCCTCCCTGGCCCAGGGCTAGCACATGCCCGGTTATGTGCTCAGGGTTCTAAGGACAGGTCTCCTACCAGCCTATTTGCCCCAGTGTGCCTTGGTCCTACCCCTGTCTGCTCTGGGCAGTCACACACCTACTGCTGATCCATCCTACACAACACAGCTAAGGAACAACAAACACTTATTGCTCAAGGTTCTGGAGATTGGCCATCCAAGGTCAAGGCAGAGACAAAGCCTGGGAAAGACCAGTTCTCTGTAGATGTCACCTTCTCTGTAACCAGCTCTCTGTAGGGCATCTTTTATAAGAGTCCCGATACCCTTCTATCATTCTGGGGGTTAGCTACATCTTCCATCATTTAAACTTATATGAATATCAGTGTTGTGGGGGGAAACACTGAGCTTTGGTCCATAAGGCAGGCAGTAGCAGCCAATATGGTGGGCACAGAGAACCAACATAGGAATAAGCTTTGAGTTGAAGGGATCTCTAAGCTGTATAAAGTGGGGCACTGACAGGAGCAGAAGAGGAAAGGATGGATGTCTGTACTGCTGTGAGAAGATGTGACGTGGGATCTGGAAAGACCTTTTTTTTAAAAAGATTTATTTACTTATCTTATGTATATAAGTACTCCATCTGCATGTACACTTGTATGCCTGAAGAAGGCATCAGATCACGTTAAAGATGATTGTGAGCCACCATGTGGTTGTGGGGAACTGAACTCAAGACCTCTGGAAGATTAGACAGTGCCCTTAAGCTCTGAGCCACCTCTGCAGCTCCGGGATCTGAAAAGATTCAAAGCAAGAAGCATCCAGGGGGACTTTCCCAGAGTGAGACAGTCCAGAACTCAAGCTCTGCAGATGCTGTTTGAGCAGTTGTGGTCTTGGCTGACATATATATGCCAGACATGTACGATTTTTGCCAAAGGACTGAAGGATATCTAGGTCCTTATGATCAGAGTGAAGGGTCCTCTCAGGAAGCCTGGGTTACAAGGAGTCTTGGAAGCTGTGACCTGGGTGGCTTCAAGCAGAACTTCAAGCTTCCTGAACACCCACCTTAGTTCTGCCACTCCACCTCCCAGACGCAGGTCTCGCCCAGCTCGGGGATTGCCAGGAAGCAATGCTCTTCCCACCTTTGTGTGGAGGATCATATTGCAGCAAATGGTTAGAATCCCACATTCCTACTTCTGCACTGAGTTTAGCTTGTAAGAACAACATTGTCGAGAAGTTGTCGAATACATCTGTGAAATGGTGTTAGGAACTCCTCATTCTGCTGAAAAGACAAAAAGAAACCTGTTAAAAATTCCTTTTCCTGCCTTCTGTAGAAAAGGATTCCTGGGATAACTGGAACCTCCTTCCACGAAGAAGTGAGGGCAGGTCTGCCTCACGATACCCAACCCTCTGTCCTGCAAGGCACTAGCTGCACAGGGATGCTCAGAAAGAGAGAGAGGAAGAAGCCCACCCACAAAATAGAACTACTATTTGCTCTAAGCTGAGTACCATGGGAAGAGCACTGCGTGGGGACTACTCCCTGGCTGAACCCACACTGTGTATGGACACCCTGAGCTGCCTTGGATGGCCCCAAACCAGGGGCCCTGTTGCAGAAGACAGAGAGTAAGAGGAGCTCCCATCTCCTCACTCAGGAGGTCACTGCGTAGAATACTACATCAAGGTTCAAGAGACAGACTTGCCATGGATACTTTGCAGCCCTTCCAGATATGGCAGTTCAGTGCGGTGGCACACACTTCCCTGGAACAGCTACTTAACAGTTCAACTGGGTGCTTAAAGTTTGCACAGTGAGCCAGTGTTTAGGGCATGGGTGATAGCAAGCCAAAGTGAAAGGTTAGGTTCTAAATGGTTTCTATTTCTTCTGCTGTCAGCGCTGTGTTTGCCAGCTGCAACTCAGAAAGTCCAGAGGAGAAATTTCAGCTCTACATACAGATTATTGAGTTTTTCAAGGGCCTTGGCTGTGTTAACACTCCATTAAACCAGGTAAGATAGAGTGGGGGACAGCTTCTCTTACAAACACCATTAGTGGCCCACCCTGACTCCATCCATCTCAGGGGGCTTTCAGGCTCTCCGGTTTGCTTCACAGTTGTTCAGCTTCAGTCTAGTGCCTTCTGTACAATAGAGGATACCAGGGAAACTGAAGAAAGAGGCGAGGGCATGTCCTCCCTCCAGGACAGATCTGCACAGGAGCCCTTTGTAGCAAGGCCAGATCCCAAGGGCTGCCTCCTAGCAGGCACTCATCCACATTGTGTGAGCTATTTGGTTTTCTGTGAGTCTTCAGTGATATTTTTGGTCAGCTTTTGGAGGCTAACTTCTCTTTGAAAGCTCATTCCGGTAGCTGGTGATGATGTAAATCACAGGATCCTGGTTAGGAGGCCATTCCTGAATTCTCATGGGGGGTGGGGGTGCTGAGACTGCACCACCAGGGGACAGGCCCTTTCAGATGACCACCATGGTTTTTCTCAACTAACCTAGCAAGATACAGCTGTTTGTTTAAAAGAGTAATATAGAAGTGGCAAACATTTTCAGCAAGGGCACCATTTCCAGGAGCAGAGATGTCCTTTGACCCTCTTTCTCACTGGTTCCTCCCTTCTCCTTGCTGACTCCACTTTCAGTTCCTGTTGGGGACAGTGTCTGTCTCCGCACAGTCTACTTCCCACCAGTCCTTGAGAGCCCATCCTCTAGGACCTGCACCATTCTTTCTATTGGGTGCGATTAAATTAGTACATCTTGCCAAGACTTTAAGAATAGATTCAACCTACATGGCAGAAACAAAGAACAGAGGTTAAGAGTCCACATTAGGCAGAGTGCTTGAACTTTACTCCTCCTGAGCACTATCACCTTGGGGTCTTATTGGTCATCCAGGACTTGCATAAGTGACAGAGCAGGAAGCCTTGTGATTTGCTAGGCTAGTGTGAAGAGGGAGCTTTTGTTGTCTTCTGTATGGCACCCCCAGCTCTCTGCTGCCCCTGTTGCATTCATGGGAGGGTTTGGATGAAGCTCTGCAGGATCCACACTGCATTCTCTAAACAGTGACTTAAAATAGCAGTAACCCACGAGGTAGTTCTGGAGGTCAGAAGTCTGAACCGAAGGGTTAGCAGGGCTGAGCTGTTTCTTTCTATGCCTGGGTCTAACTTCTGAGGGTTTTCTTGGTGCCCAGCTTCTTCTCCAAGCAGGGGTTGGGTGTGGAAGGTTGCAAACCTCACATCTGGGTGTCACCCTTGGGAGGTCCTACTCTCATTCGATGGTTGACTGGTATAAGGATCCATAAAAATCAACCCTGATCTGCCAGGCTACCAAACAGCAGAGGTCATTTTCTGCTAGGTAGAGAGAAAGAAGGAAATCAAAAACTCTGCAAACACGTTTAGGGAAGAGACAATAGAGTCCTGAGAAGTTGCCTGGCAACTTTGAAAAGAATGAGAAGCCTTCATACTAAACACATTGCTGCTGCTGCTGCTGCTGCTGCTGCTGCTGCTGCTGCTGCTGCTGCT
>JADRCD010214479.1:10718-22838 GCA_019843815.1 Montemys delectorum | reverse complement strand
TGGTGACCAGAATATAGGAATGATATAGCGGAATGAGAATGGATAGAACATGCTTAAGAAGTAGAGGACCATAGTTGGATATGAGGAATGACTTTTAATGTTCTAATGTTTAGTGTTTTAAAGAATAGATATCATATTAAGTGTTGGTAGCAAAAAAAGGAGGAAACAACAAAGGAAATGTACATTTTAACATTAAGCAAATCATGACATATCATTTTGATATATTAAGTTACAGTGAATCAAAAACAATCAACTTCAGAAGTTGCCAGATAGTTTCATGCAAACTAAAAGAAGAGGTATGTACTGTTAAAGCATGTGAGGCTCTCAGAGATATAACTCAGTGGCTACGGGAATTTACTGCTCTTATAGAAGATATGAGCTATATTCCTAGTAGCCACTTTGCAACTTACAACAATCTATAGCTACTTCTGTTGAATCTGTCACCTTCTTCTGACATTTACCCTACCAGGCACACATATGGCGATTTATATATATATATCTGTGTGTATATTTACATATATACATATATATATATACATATATATAATTTATATAATATAAAATAACTTTATATATATATACTAAGAGCTTCATATGTATAGGGGCTCTATATATAGGCAAAACACCCATACACATAATACAAATAATATATGTGTATATATACACATATATTTACATTTTATTTTAACTTTTTAAAATTAATCATTCCATTTGTTTACATCTCAAATGATATTGCACTTCCTGGTTACTGCTCCACCAACCAAGATTTTAACATAATTACAACATTTCTTCCTCCCCTTTCCTTCCTCTAACCTTTTCCATATGTACCTTATTAGTCAGTTTCAAATTCAGGGTCTCTGGAAGTTCCTAATTAATAAATTTATTGCCATTACCACTGGTAACATTAAAAAAGAAAATGAAAAAAATGACAAAAATCCCCGAAGCAGAAACTAAAAGACTAGAACAAGATAGAAAATGATGTTTTTGCTAAATTCATATTCTGGGATTTCACAGGCAACCAGGTGCAACTCTATCTAAGAAGCTGTAAATAAAGGCCATCAGGTACTTACTAGTCTGCCTTTCACCTTAGGAAAGTTATCAACTACTCAGTTCAGAAGACTATTATAAGTACAGAATATATACTATACAGTGCATTTACACATATAAAAAGGAGTTTTGTGGAGAATAATATTTCTAGAACATTTAAAGATTCAGGCCAAATTATTTCTTTATTTTTATTAGATATCTTCTTTTTTTATTAGATGCTTTCTTTATTTACATGTCATATGATATCTCCTTTTCCAGTTTCCCCTTTGAAAAAAATAAAAAAATAAAAATAATAATTAAAAAAACAAAAACAAAAACAAAAATCCTTGTTCCTTTCCCACTCCCCCTGCTAACCAACCCTCCCTCCCCCTCTTCCTGGCCCTGGCATTCCCCTACACTGGGGCATAGAACTTTCACAGGGCCAAGGCCCTCTACTCCCATTGATGACCGACTTGGCCATTCTCTTCTACATATGCTGCTGGAGCAATTAGTCCCACCATGTGTACTCTTTGGTTGGTGGTTTAGTCCCTGGGAGCTCTGGAGGTACTGATTAGTTCATATTGTTGTTCGTCTTAAGTGGCTGCAAACCCTTCACCTCCTTGGGTCCTTTCTCTAGCTCCTTCATTGGGGACCTTGTACTCAGTCCAATGGATGGTTGTGAACCTCCACTTCTGCATTAGTCAGGTACTGACAGAGCCTCTCAGGAGAGAGCTACATCAGATTCCTGTCAGACAGCACTTGCTGGTATCCACAGTAGTGTCTAGTTTTGATGATTGAGTATGGGAAAAATTCCCAGGTGGAGCAGTCTCTGGATTGTCCTTCCTTCAGTCTCTGCTCCATAGTTAGTCTCTGCAACTCCTTCCATGGGTATATAGTTTTCTATAAATTCAAATTCATAGAAAATTGAGTATTTAATGAACTTTAATTAAGTAGCCTATCACTAATAGAAACTACAGTTATTTGTAACTTTCAGACTTTAAAGGCTCATTCATGTAAGCTTTAAAGAGAAAAAGTGAAAAGTCATGTTTAAATCAGTATGTAGGACTTGAGCCCTTCTGACAATTATGTCCAGAATTCAAAGGTACAATAAAATATACTATCTTACAAGCAATCCTTAAATTGCCTCACCTATAAGCAGAGCTACTTTGAGCTTTAATTGATTAGACCTTCTTGGACATGTCTTTAAAATTAATTCTAATTCAACTTGTCCAGCCAACTCTCTAACGGCTACAACTAACTCAGCCCTTGGCTTCCTCTTTTTAGATTATACTCCATTAGGAATGAGGATCATATTTTCCAAGCATAACCTCACCCATATTTTTTCAGTTATCATCAGTTTTATGATGAGCACATTTAATCAATTTGTGTTGTTGAGAGGATAAGATAATTCTACCAGCTCATATTGTTGCTGTGAAATAGTTATGCTATTGAATTAGAGATTCTTAAATTGGAGGGTGTAAATTTTAGTTTGGCTTTTTTCCTCTGCATTCTTCTAATTCTTAAATACATGTTTTGCAAGGTTGGCTATTTACACATATCAATATTTCTCTTAGCACAGAAAAATCCTTTTACAAGTATTTTAAACAAATACTATATTGGAATTGAATTTGTAAGTAATATACAGATTACTAGTTAGTGCAAAGAAGCCATGGACCTATTTTAACATATACAATTCCAAATGTGACACTTGGTCACTTGCAACCTTTCTTATTGCTATAGATCTTATATTGGCATAACCAGCAACTTCTCTATGGTTTCTGAGGCCCACAAATCCTACTTCCTTTACCAATAATTATTAAGTAAATACTTTCTCTTTAGGTACGATGTAAGTGTTACAAGAACTACAAAAAGACACAAAACATAATATCAGGCTACTAAGAGTTTCATCCCATTAAGAAAGAATAGGCTTATGTGAAAACAAGCCACTCTACCATATGATATTGGATAAAATCCAAAGAACAATTATCAGAAAGAGCATTCTGGGACAGTTCAGATCCAAACTGTCTGTGGATACATTAATCAAAGGGAATGTTATAGAGCTAAATTACTGAAGCATTAATCACCATCTTAGAAACCAGCACCTGTATTTTTGGGGGAGTGGGGTGGGAGTGGAGTAGTAGAGTGAATAGAGTGAATTCTGCTTTTATAACTCAGGCAAAAGAAGGCTATAATACTCACCTGTAAGCTATTTGCAGGGTAGACTGTGAGATGGTAAGTATATAGACAGAGGAATACTTTATATAATACTTTATAATTAAGAGCTAGTTCAGAATCCAGAACAAACATCTCATCAGTTACCAATGACAAGGGATCAAAAAACAAGATAGAAACTTAGTAAACAAGGATAACAAGAGTCTGGAAAAAACTTTACAGTTAAAGAGAAAATTGTACATTATTTTTTTAAGGTGACTTAGTAGCTTTGTCATTAATTAGACTAACTCAAAATCAAAATCAGCTCACATTTGTGAAAGAACATTTGGAATAGAAGAGAAAGAAATTCCGCAAGATGTGTGAGAACTATATCAAATTGAGAGGGTGAAGATATTCATGATTCTTTTGTCTTCCAAAAAAGATAACTCTTAGAACCTCACTAAAGCAGGTAAATATTTATTGTCATGCTTTATAGGGGTATTCAGCCTTCCTTATACAATACAAAACATGATTTGATGATCAAGTGGTTTAAAAAGACACAAGGATATAGAACTTAGAAGGAAAAAAAAAACCAATCCTGAGAGAACCCTGCCAAGATGTCATCTTGCTAGAATTGCTGCATGACCTGAGAAAGAAGAATACAGATTTATCTAATCATATAAAGTAAAGGAACCAGATAACTCAGTGGGAGCAGGAAGACTTCTTTGAGGATAAAATTGGAAGCTGAAGTCTCATTGCTAGGAAGCTCTAAGACAGCCAGGGTTACAAATCCTGACATTTCATGATAAAGGACTTGTTGACCATAGGACTCAGTGGTTTAAACATCCTATAAGAACAGCTTCAGATGACTCTGAGAAGTAGATGGGATTTTGATCACAAAGCATTGATAAGACAATTTTTTGTTTCTTACATCAAATGATAGTGGAGATTTTGACAGGAACTTACAAGAAGCAAATTAAGCTTTAATACAAGATGATCAATATGAATCCATGTGAATAAAATGATCTAAAGGGCTCAGGTAGGTTTGACTGTTTACCAGCTAGGAGGTTTGAATAAGAAAGAAAACAAATGACCCCATGTTGAGGTTGAGGATTAACAGAGAAAATAGGAAGAAATCAGTTGCTTAAAAATATATATTTTAGTTAATATATGCGTAAATACCCTCTGTGAAAAGAACAGGTTTTCAAAAATAATTTTCTATATTCTAACTTGTATGAATAAGTAGTATGTTCTTGCGTTAATTATGTGTATATTTTAATTACAAGTTTATAAAAATACAAGAAAATATAAGTTAAAAATAGCTCACAATATGCTAGATTATAAAGACAAACCTATTTCTAGTCATAACTATGCAGCTTTGTAAAATAATCTTTTTAGAAATATAATTTTGTATACTGTGTTACTTTATGTTACAGAGTTTTGTCAAATATAGAAACCATTCATAAGAAGCATAATTTTAATGGATTATACTATTTTGTCTTAGAAGAAAATTATCCTAGCTTATTAAAATAGTGACTTTGCGTGAGACCACAGGCTTATTTCTATACCTTCTCTACATCAAATGATTTGTATTGTAAGCATTCTTTCTTACATACTTTGTAAAAATTTCTGAATAGTTATTTTGTTTAAACTCTGGAAACCACAGGATTAAAAGCATGTAACTTCAGTATAGGTCTTGCTGTATTGCAAAGTTGTCTTCTAGAAGTTTTATTAAAAACTATAATTCCACCAAGTATATGCTCATGTGGAACCATTCATTACCAGTGGCTTTTGTTTGTCTTACACATTGACTCAGAGATGTGAAGTGAATAACTGACCAGGTTTCCAGACTCAAGGACAAAAGCTTCTTAGCCCTCTGAACTTTAAATACATTCTGTTCATATTCTCCGTGGACATGATACACAGACCTGATTATGGTGGCCACTCCCCAAAGAGTAATCACCCTCTAGAGAAGAGGAAAAAAATAATGGCAGTACAGAAAGCCCTACAAAGTTACCACTTTTTGTATGCCATAGAGAGGAGAAAATATAAATTGTTGGGAAACTCAGTATAACCCTTACAAGTTCAAAACGCTATTACCAGTCTTTGAGGCTGTGTTTGGAGTTTGGTGCTAAAGAGCTCCCCTAGCAGGGGCAAGGACTTCAACACTACCACTAACACTTCCTATGAATTAAAAAAAATTATATTGATAGTTACATCCACTCTGTTGGATTAATGTCAGTCATTTCTTTAAGTATGGAAAGACAGACTCATAATACTTTAACGTTCCTTCAATATGTTGCAGTTAATGAGAGCTAGAGAGAATTGTTTATAGTCTTGATAATTTTTCTAATGAAATAAAATATTTATTGATTTAAATATCTATCCCTAAAACCCATATGTAAATGTATTTATAATTTGCAATGTGAACATATTTGGATTATTTGGTAGGTCAAGATAGAGTATGTATTCTTCTAAATAGGCAGAAAATTAATATGAAAATTGTATTATATGTTTAATTTGCTATCCTAACCATAAAAACATCACCCACATATTTCCTTAGCATGTGTATTTGAACACACACTAATTGTATGTTTTTTATTAAGTACAATGTAAAACACATAAGTCTGGCCTCCAGCCCAAGTAAATCACGTTTTAATACAATGTCTGTTTCTGATTGGCATCTTAATTCCAATTCTGGACAAGAGGATAATGTAATCATATTTGACAGTCCCAGTAAATTATAACGATGTCAAGTAAGCATTCCCAGGGGCAAGTTGCAGAGAATATTTACATGCCATCAAAGAGAGCATTATGACAACAGAGAAACTTCAAATTCCAATGATAGCTCAAGTGTTTCTGAGTTTGTGGTAAAAGTCCATTCAGCATCCAGGATGAAACCAATGGAAATTTTCTAAAATTTGTTTTTAATCATCTCAGCAACTATCATGTCTTCAGAGAGTGTAACAAAGACAAGTTAACATGTGTCATGTCCACTTCAATAAAATTTGACAACCAGTGTATATTAGGGTTAGGCAATGTTGTTGATCTTGGAATGAAGAAGTCAATATACCAAAATCTGACAAAAACTAACTAGACATCTTTCTAGCAGCCACTTTGACCTTGACTCTCAGGTTTTTCAGTGTGTCAGATACAGAAAATAACTTCGCATTCTGTTTCAATAAGGACAATATAAGAGAAAGAAACAGGTATGTGCATGTCATTTTAAACCCATGGGACTTTCATTTGTGAAGGCCTCAGAGACACATTCTGAGAAGGCAACACCCAATGAAAAGAAACATAAGGAACTTCTGGAATTTGTTCAATCTATGTGAGGTATGCCCTTGGCCACATCCCCTGGGCTTTCTTACCTTATCCATAAAATAAAAGACAAGGAAACATTTAATAATTGACAGGGTGAACATCTGCTCCAGTGCAGTGGCATTCCAAGACATGTTTATTATTTTATTAATACAGACTTTGTATAACGTTAACATTTCTGCCATTTTCTTCTAAGTGACAATTTCCCAATTATTTCAGACCTTATATGCACATTTAGTTTTATCCATTTTCCTCCAGTATATTTTCTAAATGAGTCCTCCATTGTAAACATTTCTTATTTTTTCAATATCTATTCAAGCCTCTTCTGTTATTTTTCCCTTTATAATCATATTTTCAATATTAAATATCACTGGCTCATTTAAATTAGTAACACCCACATTATTCTTGGTGGCATGCTGCATGAAGGGAGGTAGATCTCATATTTCAAAGTGAGAACAAATATCCTGTTAATGCACTTGGCAAATTATACTAAATTGTATGATGCAGCAAGGACAGAGTGCACGGGAATATAATGCAGATAGACATTGAGGGGGAGATAATAGCAAAATTAGAATTGGTTAGAAATAAGTTCACTAAGAAGTGATTGTTCTAGGAATAATTGCTAAAGGTGATGATGAATAGAAAGGTAGAGTTGGAGGAATACTGCATCAGTTTGTGAAAAATTAAATAACTGTAAAGGGTTGGACAAAATTGGAAACATGTGGCTGTACTTTTCTCATTGTTATATAAGAAAATGCATTTACTAGTGAGTCTTCAAACAGCTACTGTGAAAGCCTGTGCTAAGTGTACAAAGGTGATTATTCTAAGACGTAGAAGCTGTAGGTTAATAGGATGTAGTCCTTCTTTCCCTGTGAAAGCCTGCAGTCTACAGAGGCTGCTAAGCAGGTGCACACCAAATATTACATCAAGTATGGAAAGCAAGGCAGATGAGCCCCATGGAAATGTATCTCTGTTTCTGAGGTACCAGTGTCCATTCTTCCTCCGGAATGAGGCAGTCTTGTTTAGCAGTGTTTCACATATTCCATATGACCATTTGGATGCAAAGGCCTTTCTTTCTTTATAGAGTTGTCAACAAAAACTCCATATTGATCACTTAATCTACTTCATTCAACCATTTATCTTTTGGCTCAGCTTAGTTTTCTTTTCTCTTTTTCGAAATCTCTACCTTTTACCAAATGTAATAATTATTACAATTCCACTTTTTTTCTGATAGCCTGGAGTTTACTTAAAAAACATTTAGGCATGTCACCCTAGGTTGGTTCTTTATCAATGTATACTGAATAAGTGGTTGAAGGACAGGCCTATTGCTTCTAGAGGAAAAAGCAGATGTGCTAGAGGGATGCTGGGGCAGAAACACACATGGGCATTTGACCAAGTGTGCTTGTGGGAATATATGGATTAGGAACAACTGAGACCCAGCTCTGCCATTTCACATGCTATTTCACATTTCACATTGAATAGAACAATTGTATAGTATAAAGATAGAGCAGACTTCATTCAGAGTTAAAGATGAATGGTGTACTAGATGTCAAGATATCTAGAGTATCCATTTCCAGCCGAATGGCTTCATGTCTGCAGATAGGTGAACATAACTGCTCCCATCTGACACCTGCAAAAGGAGCATTTTGGCAAAGGGTTCAGAATTGAATAAAATACAGTGAGACTCATTATCCAGACCCCAATATATAATGTTCAAATTGGGATTTGATTTTACTTAATTACCAAAGGCATAAGTAAACAGTCCTTAATGCTTGCCATTATGTTTTAATCAGATACAAAATACAAAACAGTTATATATTTGGTAGACCTATCTTAATGCATTCAATGTCTCTACTGGTAAAGTTAAGTGCTTAGATGAATGAAAATAATATATGTTGTAGATTTCTTTATTTTATTATGGCTATTCTATTGAAAAAAGCATTATCTCTTCATATATGAATGATAGATGTCAAATAAAAAGAATTAAGGTTATTATTAAGACATCATTAAGTCAAGCAATTTCAATCAGTCATTTATGCTCTTTCTAAACTTGGCATACTAATTAAACAGAAAAAGTGTTAATATTTAAAACTCATCAAGCTTTTGTGAACAAGCAATGGGTACTCTCTTCCTAGCACAATTATTGTGCACCTCAAATATCCAGACTCTGTCAATACAGTCTCCATCACTAACAATCTACTTCTATCCAATGAACTTAAAAACCTGAACATCATAAGCAAATTGCTTATAGTAAGTATCAAATAATACAACTGAATTTATGTGTACGCTCATGAAAAAATGAGGTGATTTAGATTCATGTTCCCATCAAACCCAGAAAATAGAATAAGATAGGAAAAAATGAAGATTTATTTTTGACATTGCTCTACAGTTATTTTCAGACCATAGTGACTTTGAAAAGAAAATATTAGTGTATATTCAGAAGGGTCTTATCAGCACCCTAATTTTCTATCCCCAGAAATAACCCACTGAAGGATGGAAAATAAGCCAAAAAATGTTCCCTAGATGTAGAAAAAAGGAGAATTTTTTTTTTGGTTTTTTGAGACAGGGTTTCTCTGTGTAGCCTTAGCTGTCCTGGAACTCACTCTGTAGACCAGGCTGGCCTCAAACTCAGAAATCTGTCTGCCTCTGCCTCCCAAGTGCTGGGATTAAAGGCATGCGCCACCACCGTCCAGCAAAAGGATAATTTGAGAAAACCCAGATAGCTAAAACCTACAGATTTTACATATTCTTTGAGTCCTTTTTCACCCTCGTATGATCCCTATCCATGAAACTGGATGATTAAGAGCTGAAAGCATGACCAACAGAGAGAAATGATTGATTTATTAAGAATTCAAATATGTTACAACCAAGAGCATTGTAAATATAAAGATCTGAAGTTAGGATCCTCACATTTTATTGTTCATATCCTGTCTTGCTTTTCTCTGAAGAAATTTCTCCAGTTTTATCTATTTACTTGCAAATTTCATAATTTAAATTTTCAATAGAGCTGAGTAATTTCTGTAGTGTATATTTGCAACATTTTCATTATTTATTCATCCATCAATGGACATCTAATTTGACTCTTTTCCAATTGTTGTATATTATTACCATATATCCTCAAAAATATCCAGGTAATATTTCAGAAGAAGAAGAATTAAGATTCTAAGAGCTAGAGGTTGGGTCAACAGTGTGAGTCAGTGTCTTCAGAGATGTCAGGACCATCATACTCATATATTGACATCAACTATGGTTTCCTGAATTAGGTCTTCAGAAAATTAAATCAGTAAACAGTCTACACAGTATGGTAAGGGTCACACAAGCCTCTCTTCCTACATAAAGAACCATTGACTGTTGTTGGCTACTAGGGGAGAGAGATTATTTTTTCTCCAAGGATGTAGTCTCTTGTTGGTTGTCCATAGTTCAGTGGATGATTTCACATCCAGGGATTTATGGCCAGCACTGATAGGTCTCAGTATTTTAAAATAACATAAAGTTGGGAAAACGATATTTAGAGAGTTATCTAGGAAATGCTGGATATAGAAAATGCGGGTAGAGAAGGTGAAAGTTCACCTCATATATCTATGAAGTTCTCAAATAATGCATTACAAATGTAAGGTGAACAATCCATAATGTTTTATAAAACTTGAAGTTATTAGAATTCTGCCTTGCTGAAGTGAAGAAACACTGCTGAATCCCTGAGAGTTCTAGCAGAGGTCCCAGAAGGGCCTCATACTTGGATCACATAGTACTTCAGATTATAGGCTATCCTTGATCTAACATAAAAGCAAAACTCAAAAGAAGCAAATGAACACAGAAGGAGCCCATCTCTTGGAAGCCAAAGTCCAATCATCTTTCTTTAAACAATGCAAAATAAGAAATGCTTCAAAACACAAAATGTGCAATGTCTTAATTCAATTAAGTGTGCTAGAAAGTAAAATAATTAGGAAAGTATAACATTGAAATCAGAGATGAAGGTTGCAACAACTGCTTGGTATAATATACTCTGTGTCCACCTGCATAATGGAAAACATGTACAGGAGATGAAAATGGGAATAACTAAAAGCTCTCAAACTTAGCTTCTAATGATACGAGAAATACATGTTTTTAAAAATGTATTACAACCAACGACTACCTCTCTAATCTTTCAGTTGCTCTTTACCCACTGATGTACTCAGGGTGATGTTAAGGAGCTGGAATCAGGTGTCTGAGTTGGACCCTGAATTTTCACTCAATAACAATGTGACCTTGAACAACAAACTAGTCTCTGCATTCAGATCTTTAGGTTGTAAATTTGAGATAATAAAAAAAAACACAATATATTGTAGCATTTAAACAAGAAAACACGTATAAAAAGTTTCAATGCAAGGCTTCAGTTAGAAAGCACCTGTTTGTCAGGAATTCTGGTTCAAGATAAAAATGAAGCATAAAAAGTTAAAAGGCTTTACCAGAAGTGCACACCCACTGAGAAGCATAATCAGGTCTATAGGGTGTGCCTTTGTGCATACCCTATATGCACATTCAGAGTTTTATTCTCTATTGTCTCTATTGGTTTATTTTTCCACTCTCTTGGATCAAGTTGTAAAGCCTGATGATTACATTTGTCTTACCAGATTCTCCCTACGGTTTCTGTAATTCTAGGGTACTTGACTCTCAAGAATAAGGTGAAGTTAGTTTACTGAAACTTATAGCCACTAGAAGTTTAGATAGAAGGATAAAGGTAGACAATAGAGTTTTGCTCTGTCCAGTGTCTTTACTTCTTTTCTGTATCTATGTATAGACAATATGACCAAGGCAATTAATAAAATGAAGCATTTCATTTAGTTTATGGCTTCATGAGGCAGATGAGAGACAATTGAGGAATGAATGAATCTTTTGAAACCTCAAATATATAATAAATGTATATGTAACATAGCAATACCACCTGATGAGGCCATTTTGTGTTACTCATATTTATAAGTGCATAAGGCTGACCACTTGATATTGAATAATGGATTAAGAAGTTCATCCCTAGAGAAGACTCATTCTCTTTCTCTTAGTAGTCATCAATACATGGAGCTCTTCACTTATGGATTGGGCCTTTTGAAATGGCCCCCATCAACCTCTGCATGTAAATTGGTGTTGTCATTGTTCAAGTGTTTTTTAGAGTATGTTGTTATTAAAGTTTCAAGGATACAGTTTGCTATGTATAGAAGACATTGTTTCACAGGAGACAACCTGGACCTCTGGCTCATAACAATCTTTCTGCCCACTCTACCTTAATATTTCCTGAGCCTTAGTGTAGAAATTGTATTATAGATGTGTCAACTGGTGCTGAGTTCCCACTGTATATCCACCACTGTATATGTGATGGATCCCCACCATGATAACTGCATGTCCAATTATCATGATTAATATTGGGATGTCCTTTTCTATTCCACCTGAAAATTGTTGTCTTGTTAGATACCAGAACTTTTCCACATGGGCTTTGCTCTAGAGGATAGATCAGCTGATTTTATTGAGCAATATAACAATTATAATACTTTTTTGTTAATTTTTGATAAACACACATGCACCAGTTTTTGTATAGAGAAAGTACTAATGTACCTTGTGTGTGTGTGTGTGTGTGTGTGTGTGTGTGTGTGT
>JADRCD010214478.1:12733-26275 GCA_019843815.1 Montemys delectorum | reverse complement strand
AAGTGTTACAATCAAAGGGGAAGTCCACCACAGTGTACTTGTGGTCTCTCTTTTCCTCACTGTCTCTCCCCCTTTCTACCCATTTCCTTTCTCCTTTCTTTCTTCCATCTTCATCTAGTTTCTCTCTAATTTTGCCACTCTCTGGAACTTTTGAAGTTGGACTAAATGTAATTTGATTTTGCTATGGCTAGAGTAGGTGCGCCTCCTATAGACTCATGTGTTTGGATAAGGCTGTGGGGGCAAGAGAGTAAAATGTGGTAGTTTGAATACGCTTGTCCTAGGGAATGGTAGTATCAGGAGGTATGACCTTGTTGGAGAAAGTGTGTCACTCAAGGGATAGGCTTTGAGATCCTTCCCATAGCTGTCTGGGAGATAGTTCTCTTGTGGCTGCAGTTGGATCAACATGTAGAACTCTCAACTCCTTCTCCAGTAATGGGAGATGCCCTTTCTTCTGTAGGTTTGCATGAGATTCTACTAATTCTGAGAAATCAGTGTATCTAAGAATCAAGCAAGTCTTGGATCCCACATTTTCACAGGCTTGAACACATAGCTGCATGAAGTAACTCTGTGCCTGACTTCCACAGTAAAAATAGTCACTCTCTAGAAATTACACCATTAGAATATACTATCTTGTTTCACTGGTATATTGTGGCACATTGCCTTAGGCATACATGCAAACTCTTACAAGATAGTATAAGAATTCAGAGTGTATCTATTGTGAGCTAGCTAAAGGTCTGTCCTTAGTAAGGCTTTTCTTTTCACTTATGTAGAATTTAACCAACAAAAGCATTCTGGGTCACCCCTTGTCTATACAGTCTCCTTATGTATGCAGTGGGTTTCTTAGCCCACAGCCATTTATGTAGTTCATGTTATTGAATAGAGTTCATCAGAGCATATTGAAAGCTAACAGAACATTGTACTTGTGACAGGGGAAGCAGTTCCAAGGGACAGAACCACATAGTTGTCAGAGTTCAAAGAATGGAAGTAAAAAAAAACCCAGGCTGGCTAGAAAAATAGATCTGTGGTTACCAACATAGACTGCTATAGCAGAGCACATGATTTCATTCTCTGTGTCCGTATCTGGAGACTCCCCACCTCCTATAACTATATCTCCATTGACCTCTTCTTGTCACAGCGGGTAGCTGCACTCATGCACAAAACTTCTCACACAGGCACACATACATAGAATAAAAAATAAAATAAATTATAAAAATAATGTTGCAAATAGTCTTTGCTATGGTAACTAAACATATGGGGATACATAAGAGACCAAAAGATATGAACAGAAAACAAGAAAAGTGTGGGGATTATCTGAACAGATTACCATGCTCCAACTTTTCTTGGTTCAGGGATGGACTGTCCTAAAGAATTCATAAAGGACAGATTAAGAACAGAATTCAAAACTTTTCTTTTATTCAGCCCACCGAAGATCAAAGGGTTCATTCTTTGGGGCTTGAGCTATTTTTCCAGTTCTCATGTTGATGTGTCCTGGTAATACAGTATCAGAAATTGTTCTTTTCAGCATGTGGATGGGAAACAGAATAGCATTTGCTAGACATAAGTCCTGTACTTAAAATCATTATTATAGTATGTTTTCTTTACTGAAGAATGAATGTGGAGAGTTTTTGTTTTAAGATAGGTTTTATGGGCAGATGAGAAATGCCCATGATAATAAAATAATTGAGCCCTGTAACAGTAAAAAAGGGAATCTTAGGAGATTTCATCCAGCTGTGGAGGAGGAATGGAGGGCATTGTGGAGGAGGAATGGAGGGCATTGTGGTTATAAAATAGCCCCAAATGTAAGGTGAATAATGACACATAAAACAATTGTCAACTGTAGATAGCATGCCTTCATATTATTCTTCCTACTTTTCTTTCCCCTGGAAAGGCACATTATTTCAAAGAATGAAACATTCCATTTACAGGTTATGAAATCTTTGCTGAGTGACTTCATAGGAAACCCATAATACCATGGCTATACAATATCCAGTTAAACTGCCCAAATGTTATGTAAATGAATCTGTACAAAATGTTTATGTCAACATCACATTTTATTTGCATTATTTATCACACAACAAACATATGGTCTCACATGGTTCTTTTTTATCGGGATGCTATCCAGCAGATGCTTGCATTCCACAGCATATACAAAAAGGCTTTCCTGTGCACAGGAATGCCTGGATTTGTTATCAGTACTCAAAAGAGCTAACTTTGGACTTTTAGAAAGTAGGTAGCATTGCCACAAGTCTTTGAATAATTTCCTCTGTGCACTAAATTACTGATTTAACTCTGTAATGAATGTTTGTTCTGTGTTTGTTCTACTATCCTAGAATTCGACGATCCTAGAATTCACTTGGGATTGACTCATGCAGCCTTGATAGGAAGGTTTGAATCTAGACTTACTGCATCATGTCATGCCATGCTCAGTTGATATCCCTGAAAGTTCTACTCCTTTTTGTATGGAAACAGAGGAGCACTGCATTAAGTGGAGAGGGGAAGTAGAGAGGGTGTCAAGTGGGGAGGGAGGGCTGAGAGGCTGTTGTATGAGAGGACAAAGGGGAAAAAGATGGACTGTAGTTATCTATCCCCTCAGCATTATAATCTGATGCAGGGTGTATCTAATAAGGCTGTCAGATTTCTAATTTTGTCCATTTCACTACGCTACCATCTTGCATTCTCCTATTATGATCAGTAATCGTGATTTTATACTTCTTAATATCATTCCTAGGTAGGAATACCCATGTGCAGCTTTCAATTACACTCAAAATAAACTGTGACCATGTGAAGCCAATCCTATTCTGTCTGTGTTCTGACACCTAGCCAAAGCATTCTCAACCTACTAAGAGAAAGAGCATCTTCACATAGCTTGGTATATCATCTTCTTTTCATTATGACCTGTAGGGCTCATTCAAAGACAACTTAAATATCTGATGATCAAGATTCTTCTGGCTTATTAAGATGAATCAGCTGGCAAAAGCAGTTGCCACCAAGTCTGATACCCAAGACTGACAATCCTGGGACCAACATAGTCAAAGAAAAGAGATAAATCCCACAAGTTAGCTTCTAGGTATATCTGAGTATATACACACAGTAAATAATTGATATAATTTAAAAATTCTGAACTAACAAGTACTCCCAGAGCTCCCAGGGACTAAACCACCAACCAAAGAGTATACATGGTGGGACTCATAGCTCCAGCTACGTATGTAGCAGAGGATGGCCTAGTTGGTCATCAATGGGAGGAGAGGTCCTTGGTCCTGTGAAGGCTCTATGCCCCAGTGTAGGGGAATGTCAGGGCCAGGAGGCAGGAGAGGATGGGTTTGTGATCAGGGCAGGGGGGAGTAGGGGCATTTTTGGAGGGGAAACCAGGAATGGGGATAACATTTGAAATGTAAATAAAGAGAATATCTAATAAAAAATTCAAAATATTTCTTGTGTTGTTAAGCAATTTGTGAATTCCCTCTGTTACTTGCAATCCTTCTTCTGTTTAGCACTCTTGCAAAAGGGCTTGCTGAGACAGATTTCTCACCTTGCTACTAAGAAGTCATGAATTCCTCAAATGCTGCTATTCTAGATTGTGACCTTTAAACTACTCACACTTTGGACTCTAGTTTGTAGTAAGAAATAGATCTTCCTAGCTTTCTTCTGTGTAATCATTAGAGGGCCATTCAGGAAGGGAATAATGATTTCTGAGCCATGATAACATTACCAAACAATCTTAAACAGAAGAATCAAAGCCACACTTTGCCTGCACAAATGCATATTCTAAAATCAATTTGAACACAGCCTCTAAAATCATATGGCAGTGACAATTAATATGGGGGATACTATCCCAGGTTTTAATATGAATAAACTGAGACATGAAACTGAAATGAATATTGAAATGATCTTCAAGAGATGCAGCTTTCGTTGGGTTTGCTCATGTCAGCATATGGGTCTTTAATGTAATTCCAAAGAGTTTTGGGAAATTATAACTTGCTGATGTTTTATATCATGTCAGCAAAATTTTAGTCCATTGTATTTTACTATTAACTCACATTGTATTCAGCCTTGCTACACTGGAAACATACGGTTATTAGATTTGGAATATTATTAGCATAAATGCAATCTCAAGTAACATGGAAATTAACACAAAAAAACTCAGAAGCAGCCAAGAGACACTGTTAGCTAGGGATCTGAAGAAACCTTGCATATTAGCATAAGAGACAAGCAAGTTACCAGTGTTTCTGAAATAATAAGACAACTACTGTTTATGAGGTGATAACATCATGCAACAATTAGAAGCAAATTATTCTTTGATGGCTATTTAAAGCTGTCCTCTATATCTGCTTCTCCAAGGTTATTGAATTAAATGTGTAAAGCTTTGGGGCAGCCATCACCATCATCGTTATTATTTTTAATGTTGTGACTCCTTTTGGGGTTCTTAAAAGACTAATGTTCCACAGGCAAGGATATTTTAAAGGGATATTTTATCTTCTGTGCTGTAACGTGCTGTAACTCAAAATCATTCTGGAACCCACTGACCTTGTCTAGCATTTTGCAGACTCTTCAGAAATGAAATCTTATTACATCACATTGTGCTATAAACCTGATTCTCTTTTTCCACTATGAAAACAATTTGCTGCAAACCTAAGTGAATAAAATATGAAACCAGAAGCAGATTGACTTATTGTTCCAAAGGAAAAACCAGATTATATTTAGAAAATAAATATTATGCCCATTCTAGTACCATTTTTATTCGACAAGGGGGAATATAAGGGAAGACATATGGAAGTCCTGGGGATGTCTTCAAGTTATTGAAAAGCCATGCTTGGGTGACTTAGGCTCAGAGACCCTCACAGCATGAAGCTGCATGTCAAAAAGAAAACGATGAAAAAGGGCCCTAAACAACTTCAAGAAGTTTCAGAAAAATATTAAAATGGAGAGACACTTGACACTTTAGAAAGAGATGATTAATGACCTCAAAATTGGATGCTACTACACTGGAAAAAAATTTAAGCCTATTTTTCAAAAGTAGTCCCCTTTAGATATGTGCCATTAAACTGTTGTTGAAATAGGAATTATGAATATTATAGCTGGTGAAGCATGCTACTTGCCAGTGCTTAAGTTTTTGAAACTACCAACAGAGTCCTAAGTACTCTTAAAACATTGAATGTCCAAATAGCATGTGCAATTTTGAATTTTCTGGAAATTTGAAAAGATTCTCCTAAGTAGCTGGTTGCTGTTTCCAATTTTTCTATAATTTCCAAAATGACTTATGACTTATTAGTTAGCTTAAATGTTTGGAACTGCAATTAATATTAACTATATGAGAGCTAAATGTCACTGTTTCCCCTAGTAGTTTAGGTGAACTGGATACTAGCAAGAGGACCTCAGCTGTGTGATTAGCAATGCATTCTACTCCACACAACCACATTGAAGAAGAGAAGTTTTCCCAGGGAGTACGTGTCAATTGCTGGATCCAACTGACATCCCTGCATCCACTGGCCTGAATTTCTCCTCTGGAGCTCAGGAGCTGTGGGCAGATAGCTTCTGCATCAGTCTCTACTAATGAGTGAGGGATGGTGTAACTGAGATGTTCAACATGCACACAGGCACAGAAACACTTAGTAGCATTTAGTTTAATATATAAGTATGCTTTGTTTTAGACTCTGAGTAGATATAATTTTGTCTCATTTTTGTGTTGCTTATTGAGTCCTGTTATTATCTTGCCTTCACTGGAAGATATGCAGCCCATTTGTGGAATAAGAATTGCACACACACAGCCATGTGTGTACAGATACACATGCAAACTTCCTAGTAGTGGAAAACAAAGCTGGGGCTCTCCCTTGTTATTTTTGTTCCTGTAATGGTATCACATAAATGATGTCCAGGTGGCCTTTGTAGATGAGACCTGTCATATTCTCTTCTTTTCACTATGTTGCTGTTATATTTCAACAGCTAACTAAGCTAAAAACCTTTGTACATAGACCAGTTTTTACATGTTAATTTTAAATACTTACTTTATTATTTTTATTTGTGCATGTATCTGTGGGTACCTGAAGAGGCCGGAAGAGGGATTATATTCCCTGGAGCTGCAGTTGCATGAAGTTGAAGGTCTCTTGTTGTGGGGTGGTGGGACTTAAACTCTGGTCTCCGCATGATAAGCAAGTGGTTCTGAAGGCTGAGTTATTTCTTCAGCCTCCACTTATTGGTTTAAATACTACTTAAAAGAAAAGATTCAAGGCTACTGGTAGCTCTTGCATTATGCACATTTCAAAAAGTTCCTGAAATAGCCATTCATTATGAGTTAGACAACCCTGCCGTTTACACAGAGCCAGGCCGGTACTGTCTTCATCGTCCCCTGAGCCGCCCTTGGCTGAATGATACAGAAGACACTGGTAATAATACCTGCTAGGCACATGAACCCATCTCTGCTGGGCTCCTTGTGGCCTCCAGCTCTGGTGAGCACCACCCAGATCACAAGCTCCAAGTATTTCCTCATTCTGCACCCAAATTTGCCAAGCATTGTTCCAATATCCTTGCCAGGTGTTCCAGGCCACTGTTGCTCTTAACTCTTTTCCTTGGTCAGCATTGTCTGTGATGGTTTCTGATGATTGTTAATGTGACTCAGTTTAGAAACAGCCATGGAAATAAACCTCTGTAGAACATAAGCGAGAAAAAGAACAGCAGCCTCTGTTTCTTTCTCCTTCCTGATTACAGATGCAATGCGTTCAACCGCCTCAAGCTCTTGCTGCCATGCCTTCAACACCACGACACACATTTCCTTGCAAACTTTGAGCTAAGACAAAACATTCTGTCATTAAGTGACTTTTATAGGTTTATTATTATTATTATTATTATTATTATTATTATTATTATTATTTTGGTTTTTCGAGACAGGGTTTTTCTGTATACCCCTGGCTGTCCTGGAACTCACTCTGTAGACCAGGCTGGCCTCAAACTCAGAAATCCACCTGCCTCTGCCTCCCAAGTGATGGAATTAAAGGCATGGGCCACCACTGCCAGGCTTGTTAGGTATTTTTACATGTAGTTAGAACAATGCTAAATATTTTTAGTCATACACTCTGTCATCTTAACTCGCAAATTCTTGCTCCCTGAGGTAATGATTTTATTTCTTTTTGATTACGAGGAACACTGAGACATGGAAATGCAGGATTCTCCAATATGGAGAGCCAACAATGAGATCTGGCGTGACAGCTCACTGACTTGCTCGCTGCTCTTGCAGATGATTAGCTTTTAGTTCCCAGCGCCTGTATGCTTGGCTCACAGATAACCAGATGTCCAGCTCCAGAATACTTAACACATCATCAGACCATTGGGATCTCATACACTGAGATATACACATAAGATAAATACATCTTTTTTTTTAAAAAAAAAAAAAAGGAACTAACGACCTTCAGATCTACTTCGATTGAGTGTAAATCTGCAGCCTGCCTCTTTTTAGCCTGTGGCTGCTAACCCTGAGTTAAAAGCATTGTTAAGTGACTGTAATCATATCATCTTTTCAATGTCTTCGCTTCTTGACACAGAAAAGTTCTGAAAAGAAACCTGCCTTGTTTTCAAAGCCCACAGATACTGTGGAGACAATTCTTTTGTTATCTAGAAAGAGTTTTTCTGTATGGAAGCATTATTCCTTTCTTGGAATTTTGAAATGAAACTGGCAAGGAATCACATACTGTGGACACTCTGCTGTGGAGACTGAGACTTTCAGTGAGGATAGGTAGCTTGTCTGCACAGCTTACTTTGCCCCACCTGACATTTGGGCATAAAGTATAAGAATTAAATGTTTAAAGTTAATTCTAAAACAGAAACTAAAAAGACTGAATAGATATCTAGAAAAAAACATGGAAGTGAAAGGCAGAAATAAACTACTCGTCAGAGTTCTAAAAAGAACTATATTTCCTGGAAACAATTCAGAGTCCGCACTAAGACTTTGGTTTAAGAAGGAAATGAAAACACCAACACTACAAAATCACCATTGTGAGTAATGTGTCTTATCTTTATTTTACCATCCAGCGTCATAATGTAAGGAAGATAGTTTTAAAAAGGAACAAATAAGAAATCATATTGCAATACTTGTAAAGTGAACGCAATTCAAATCCACATTTTCTTATAATTAATGTTTTGGTTTTTACTGCTGTTGCTGTTTTCCTAACCTAGCTGGACTAGCCATCTTAGGCAGCAGTAAAAGGAGTAGATGAAAACTAACTTTGTAGCTGATACTATGGCTATCAATGTTTAGGTCAGTAAATGTGTGTTTGGGTAATTTATAAAATAAGTAAAAGGGACCCCATTGTGGTTTTAAATGACAATTTAGAGAAAGAGATCATTTAAGAAAGCCAAGAGAAGCATTTATCAAAATTTTATTTAAAGAAATAGCAACACAACATTGAATAGTGTGTGTGTGTGTGTGTGTGTGTGTGTGTGTGGTTGTGTGTGGTTGTGTGTGTGTGTGTGTGTGTGTGTGTGTACACTCATATTTTAAGACTGCATTTCATGGTGACCTGAAGTCATGAGTTTAGCTCCTAGGGGAGATTCTGGCAGAATTCTGAAAGCTCACGAAGAACAGCCCATTATGACAGCTGAACTCACTGACCTGTCTTTATTTAGCTTTAAAAGTCAAACCCAAATTATTATTTCCTAAAGCTATTGGATTAAAGCACTTTCTTGCCAGCCACATGACCACATAGGAACTCATAACAGCAGCTGCCTGTGCTGAGACCAGCTCTCCTTTTAATTTATAGTTCTGTTCCCTTACAACATCTTAGAGCTTATGAGTGTAATAAATGTCACATCACAATGACATTAGACAAACCAGAAAGTCTGTAGTTCCTTGAGAAATTGACTTTTGGTGGGAGTTGTATGAAAAGTGTAAAATTCTAATAGCTAACACTAATGATTGACCACACCCCTTCCCGCCTTATTCTAGATGGTTACAAAGATGCCATTTTTCTTCTACCACCCACTTCCCCCTTCAGTCTCCTTCACAGACATGCGTTCTACCTGATGCCTGTCAATGCTAGCACTTTCCAACTTTTTAGTCTTACTCTCATACTGAATAAATCTCTTTGGACAACATTATATCTTCCTAACTGCATAAGAATGTGATATTTTCAAAGGGTCATCACTTTTCCAGTATCTTTACTTGAGCCTAGAAACCACTTGTCCACTCCTTTCTTCTAGTCTAAGGCCATAAGAGATAGACCCATATGAGATAGACTAGAGATGAGTAATAATTTTATGATGCAAATTTCAAAAGCAATTTTAAATATTGACTTTTTGCAATAACTGTGTGTATGTGCATGTGGTGTCTGATTAAAAATGCCCCCCCCCAAAGGTTCATATTTGGGATATTCTCTGGAGATGAACAGCTATAGTTAATTAAGAAAAACAGGCATTAGGAACTCTAGCAAATGCTTTAGTATATTATGAAGAACTAAGATTAATATATAAGATGTACTTTACTGCTTAAGACAAGACATCATCTTGACACAGAGAAAGTGTGTGGAGATGTTCATCTTGTAACATCTTACAAGGCTTATATTTCAAAATCTAAATATAGTATGTAACCCAAGAAGTACAGAGAATGCCCTTCTGCTTTTCTCATCAATCTGGGGCCACTTAGATGAAGAAGTGAGTAAGCAGTGCTCCGTGGAACAATTTTGCTAATGATTCTAAGCAGAGCAGAGCTTTTAAAACACTCATCAATTGATACTGTGTATCATGGGGTTGTAAGGAGAAATTCAGGGGAGAGTGCAATGCAACATCACATAACCAAGCATGAGAAGGCTGAGGTAACAGCTGGCACTACGAGCTCCCCTTCTGTAGTTCTGGTGACTAAGCTTCAGCTATCTAGTTTGTCCTAGTTTGATTTGTTACGATCCCAAAGAAATGGCTGGCTTGGGGAAGTTTTGATTGTGATGGTTAGCCTTGCATAAATGTTACACTGAAGATATTCTCAAAGCCCTACTTTGTAATCCCAGGCTTGCATCACCAAATACATACTGGTTTTGAATCAATCGTTTCTTAATGAGTTTCCACTGTGCCCAGTAAATATCCTTCCAAAATATGATCCTAGTGAAAGTAATTAATGCAGTTACATCCTTGTTAGTTGCCAAAGCAAAATCATCCATGTTCATGAAAATTCATCAGATGAAGCATGTATATTTAGGATTCTTCTAGAATACTAGAAACATTTTCTCTGTAAAATCTCCTTTTACTTCTCAGGGCAGTGTAGCAACAATCCCCTGAATATCTGATATATCCTTGATAGATATTTAATAGTTTACAAATACTATCTTATTTTTCTGCTTGATGACTCATAGACAAATTATTTGAGGTAGTATATATAAAAAAGTGTTGGTGAGAAGAGAATTTAGAAAATAACAACTCAGGATTACTGGTGGGAAGTGGATTAACCACATGGAGATTAGGAAGTAGCCCAGCCTTTGAGCTGATTAAGGGACATGAAAATATTAAAGCTGTGTGTCTTTCACTAGGGAATGCAGAACGTTGGGGTGTGTATCATGGGAGCTGCTTCTGGGATTTATTTAAATTAATTTAATACTATAATCAAGTGTCACATCAAGGTTTACACAGACAACCTAAGGTGGTACTATCTTAAGTTTAGCCACAGTTTCAGATATGCAAGAATCCTGATGACTTCAGTATAATCAAAGAATCCTTGTTATCTATACACTTTCTCCATGTGGGCCAATTATTTGGTTTTTAATTTTCACCATGCTTCAACAATAGCACTTTTTTTACCTTGAAATATATATGTATATATATATACATATATTTCATCCTGTAATATATCTTAATATATAATATAAATTATACACACACACACACACACACACACACACACATATATAAAATTTATTGTCCCCTTCCTGGTCACCCCCTCCCACAATCCTTCTGCCTCTCCCCCTCCCCCATCCCCTTCTCCTCTGAGCAGTAGTGGGGCCCCTGGTTATTCCCCCTCTACCCTGGCACTTCAATTGTCTTTGAGACAAGGTGTTTCCTCTCCCACTCAGGCCAGATGAGGCAGCTCAATTAGAAGAACATATCCCACATACCAGCAACAATTTTTGGGATAACAGCCATTCCAGTTCAAGACCCACATGAAAACCAAGTTGCATATTTGCTACATATGTGTGAGGAAGCCTAGTTCCAGTCTGTGTATCTTCTTTGTTTGGTGGTTCAGACTCTGAAAGCACAAGAGTCTAAGTTAGTTGACAATGTTGGTCTTCCTGTGGAGTTTCTATCTGCTTCTGGGCGAGCAAGCCTTCCTCTTATTTTTGCATGAGAGTCCCCAAGCTCCATACACTGTTTGGATGTGGATGTCTGTATCTGTCTGAGTCAACTGCTGGGTGGAGCCTCTCAGGAGAATATTGCTCTGTCTGCAAGCATAAAAATGTATCATTAATAGTGTCAGGGATTGGTGCTTGCCCATGGGATGGGTCTCAAGTTGAGCTGGTTATTGGTTGACCATTCTGTTAGGCTCTGCTCTATACTCCCATGCCTGCATTTGTTGTAGACAAAATAAATTTTGGGTTGAAACTTTTATAGGTGGGTTGGTGTCCTTGTTGATCCACCAGTGAATGAGGGTGTCCTTCCCATGACATACCCATGGAATGTTTTGGCAGTTATTTTTTTGACCTTTGCTTTTCTGAGTGAACTAAGTTGTGACTTTTTCCTCTTTTGAAGATTCTTTTCAAGTCCCAGGTCCATATTTTTTTAGTTCTTTACATATTATAGATATTAATTCTCTATTAGATATATAGAGGACATGTAATGTCTCTCATTCTGTAAGTTCCCTCTTTAACTGGTTGATTGTTTCTTTAACTGCACAAAAATACAGAAGAATGAAAAATGGAATAAGATAATAGTAAAAATATCAGGAAAAGTTCTACGAAATAACAGTATTAACTATGTATCACCCCCCCCCCCAAAAAAGCAAAAACAAAACAAAACAACAAAGCTTACTATAATAAATGAAAGTACATGCATAAATAAACATACATAGTTTAAATGAAAATCTCTCATCTGGACTGACAATGCTCCCTTGAAGAATCAGAGATAATCTAACAAAACACCAATTCGAGGCATGGGAGATGGGAGTCCTGCTTTTATTTTTTTATTTTTTGTTTTTTGTTTTTTGTTTTTTGAGTTGTCAATATGGGTTGTCCAAAAATTCCCAAAACATTCTTGTAATTTTCTCTGGTTCCCACCCAGATCTGGAAGGTAAGTTCCTACTGCTGAAGATACCATGTACTTCAGAAACAAGGATTGGTAGCCCCTGAGCAGAAACTGATAAGAAGGCCTCCTCCCAGTTTCTGGCTATTGTAAATAAGGCTGCTATGAAAATAGTAGAGCATGTGTCCTTATTACATGTTGGAGCATCTTCTGGGTATATGCCCAGGAGTGGTATAGCTGGGTCCTCTGGTAGTACTATTTCCAATTTCTGGAGGAACTGCCAAACTGATTTCCAGAGTGGTTATACCAGCTTGCAATCCCAACAGCAATGAAGGAGTGTTCCTCTTTCTCCACAACCTCTCCAGCACCTGCTGTATCTGAGTTTTTATCATAGCCATTCTGACTGGTGTAAGGTGGAATCTCAGAGTTGTTTTGATTTGCATTACCCTGATGACTAAGGATGTTGAACATTTTCTTAGGTGGTTCTCAGAAGAATGGATACAGAAAATGTGGTACATCTACACAATGGAGTACTACTCAGCTATTAAAAACAATGAATTTATGAAATTCTTAGGGAAATGGATGTATCTGGAGAATATCATCCTGAGTGAGGTAACCCAATCACAAAAGAGTACACATGGTATGCACTCTTTGATAAGTGGATGTTAGCCCAGAAGATCGGAATACACAAAGTACGATCAACAAACCACAAGAAACTCAAGAAGAAGGAAGACCAAAGAGTAGATACTTCGTTTCTTCTTAAAAGGGGGAATAAAATACCCATTTAAGGAGTTGCAGAGACAAACTATGGAGCAGAGACTGAAGGAAGGACAATCCAGAGACTGTTCCACCTGGGAATCCTTCCCATATTCAATCATCAAATCCTGACACTATTGTGGATGTCAGCAAGTGCTGGCTGACAGGAGCCTGATATAGGTGTCTCCTGAGAGGCTCTGACAGTACCCCACTAATACAGAAGTAGAGGCTCACAGCCATCCATTGGACTGAGCACAGGATCCCCAAGGAAGGAGCTAGAGAAAGGACCCAAGGAGCTGAAGGGTTTGCAGCCCCTTAGGACGAACAACAATATGAACTAACTAGTACAGTACTCTCAGAGCTCCCAGGGACTAAACCACCAACCAAAGAGTACACATGGAGGGACCCATGGCTCATATGTATAGCAGAGGATGGCCAAGTTGGTCATCAATGAGAGGAGAGGCCCTTGGTCCTGTGAAGGTTTTATGCCCCAGTGTAGGGGAATGACAGGGCCAGGAAGCAGGAGAGAGTGGAGTGGTGAGCAGGGGGATGGGGGAGGGAACAGGGTTTTTTGTTTGTTTG